>JAAXYV010000621.1:0-11611 GCA_036851875.1 Novacerus sp. FZ-2019
CTAGAACTTGTGGATGAACCTCAGTTCGGGGGATATGACCTTTGACCTGGAGGTCAAAGTAATAAAGGGAGAAGTTACAGCTGCTTCTGATACCAGTCGAATGACATTGGTTGTGGAGGCTTATAAAAATATCCGTAAAGCATGAAATCTTGAGGATTACCAGACTAAGACCGTTAGTGCATGACGTTGAAATTTACAGAAAAGCTGGTTATAATTACTTGGTGTATAGCAGTGCAGCAGAAATGAGTGCCCAAGAGGATTACAGGCATGTGTATATAATGCGATGTTCCTGGCGCCCAGTCCGTTTGCACATCAATTATCACTGCAGTTTTGCAATAGCTTTAGGGCGTGTGGTTTTATGGTTTCCGTAACTTAGCAACAGCGAAGGGCTTCCTTCTGCATTAGACCGACAATTGCGAAAAATCACCCCAACCAACTTCCCTTCATTCAATAAGTCACGCCCACCCACAAAGGAAGATCGAATGTTTACTGAGCTTTTTCATGACCTGTCGGGGCAATGCGTCAGACTATCTCAGGTTATCAATTGTCAGTGGCTGTTATCCTTATACTCAACAAACAATTAATTGTAATTGATTCTCCAAAGTGCTTAGGAATCCAAGTGGTGATTTGGTACCTATCGTCCACTTTCTGTAATTTTGTTTATCCTCAAATCTGGGAAAGAGGGTTTCGGTTTGGGTCTGCGGAGTCCAGTGGGAGATCTGAACTTTATGTGTGGTCACAAGGTATGGATCCTCACCTTCAGTCCGCCTTCAGAGGGTAGAATTATGCGTACCGTACAAAACAAATTCACCACAACTTGGAAATAATTGATAGATTTAAAAGTTCTTGAATTTCTAATTTTTCGTATTTGGGGTAAGTTGGAATCTTAATTACTTTTTCCCAAGCTGCCATATTATCCATGCTGGAAAAATAGCACGCCCACATTATGGGCTGCTGGTGCAACAAACCGCTGCGCTGTTGAAACAAGGATAGATGCTGATATAAAATCAAGGAAGTTATTACTCGTGGGTTGTCGTCCTAAGTGGGACTTTACAAAGTTTCGTATTTCGCAGTTCTCGAGAGAATGTGAGTGGAAAGGCAGGACTGGCAAGGGAAGAAATTGTACGATCTCAACCTCCAATTCATTCATTCACAGTTGCGGAAAAATGTTTAATTGGAGACCAGTAGTTTACAGTGCTTCGGAATTTCGGGAGGTAAGTTATCAATTATTTTTCCGTATTAGTCGCTGTCCGCAATTCATTTCCTTCTATCCTGTTCCGGGTATGCAGGGTGAGTACCGTGTGTGTCATATAATTTAACTTTTCCCTTGGTAATAAATCTGCTTGCTTTTCCATCCAAATATTTAAAGCATCTAGCAATTGAGGTTTACGGTAAATGCTGTTTGAGTAATTTCGAAGTGTTCTTCAGGACGTGCATGTGAACTGTAAATGTTACTATTAAGACAAGTGGATAGCAGTAGTGCATAAGCAAAAACACTTAGCTTTTTACTAATCCTTAATCTCACCAACCTAATCGTTGAGTTTTTACTCACTTTTCACCTGAAATTTTTGTTTTGTTGGGCAGAATATACACGCTTAGTGATTTCCGTGATTAGTAATGTCCGCGTTCATCCGATCGGTGTCGATGATGGACGCACAACCTCAGCAGATACATCGAGGGGCTGGTGATGCCTCTTCAACTAGGTGTTCGCCTTACACTGACTCAAATGTATCCCCTCTCCAGATTTTTGTCCAGGCCAAGAAGAACATCAACGATATTTTTGTCGACATTGAATCCTACGTGGATGAGACGGATAAATTCGTAGCAGGTTAGTATTTAAGCGCATTACAAGCAGCATCAAATATTTTATTAATTGGATCAAATACTTAAATAATTTATAACAAATAGTATTGAATGCTTTTAAAAGTATATTTTCCGATATATCTTGGATGTCAGTTTATTCCACATGTTTGATTGCTGTACATATGTAATTGAATTGTACAACCTTCGTATCTTGAATGGTTCACTTATCGTTGCAGAACTGCAATTAATTTAGTACAGGATTTATGCCCAGTGGTGAAACCTACATAGCGATATCTAAAAATGAATTAAGATATAAAGACATGCATATTCATGCATAAATTTAACGCATAAAACGGGCTTATTTTATTTCCGAATGATTTATTTCCATACAAATGTTGCATTTAATTAATAATTTCATAAACCATCACTAACCTTATTTGAATAATCAAAATCAGTAGGGTGTCTTTGAATTTCATTAAGAATAAGAAGCAATGACTCTTGCACTTTTGACTTATCTGGTCTTGTTTGCCCCTCTTTTAAGATATATCTTTGTTAAAGAAATGTGAAAATAGTATTCTTACATACAATAATACCTAATATATAGATGGCCTATGTACGTCTTTATTTAATGTAACTCGACCTCATAAACTATATTGAAATGCAATTTGAAATTATTAGCAATACCTCCGGACCACGGGATCGTGTCAAACCAGGAGCGACAGCAGATCAGTGAGTACTCCAAGAAAGTCAGTGGGATTAGAGAAGTACTGTCTCGAGACCATATGAAAGTAGCTTTCTTTGGAAGGACAAGTAATGGCAAATCGACAGTCATCAATGCAATGCTTAGGGACAAAATCCTGCCAAGTGGAATTGGGCACACAACAAGCTGCTTCCTGCAGGTTGAAGGTAAGATGTTGGATTTCTTGTTGTAATCTTCATCCTTGAGCAGACTTGAACAATCATATTCCAAAGAGACTTCAGATTCATGTCACACAGTACAATACGTAGTAAAATGTTATGTTGAGTATGACATTTTTACCTTCAAAACTGTCCTCTGTAGCCCGTACGGTGATACGATATTTCTTTTGCACTAGGAATTCTACATCTACGTAAGTTGTCTCTCGTATTGTTTCCTCCTTCTCGTGAGTGTCAACATCTATCCGCCGAATTTCATTGAAATCAGTGAGATCATCATCATTTCCCACAATGTGAAGTTACGGCACCGGCACATATAGGTGCCGTAACAGGTATACATTCAAATTACTGCAATTATAGCTGCAGTAATTTGAATGTAGGAAATAATTTAACTCCAGTTAAATAGGAATGACTTATTACTGTCCTTTGATCCCATCTTCAAACGTAGCACTTTTGTTTTATCTTTATCTTTACCATTATCAGCACGTGTCCGGATCGGTTATCCCTATTTAAAGCTAGGTAGCGTTTACAGACAGTCGACATTGCAGTGCGCTTATTAGCATTGGGACTGGCTAGAAAGGCCTATTTATTACTCACCCTGAACTAGTAGGCTTCTCCAGAGCAACAGAGTAAAGATTCTTGCTTCTTGTTTTCAGTGTAAGTGGACTCAGAGATACGAAAATATGGTTGCCATGGAAACCTAAACAATATGATTGCCATTGTGACCAGAAAACAGATGATTTACAACAAAGTGTGGTTGCCATATGAGTCATGGCAACCTGAAGTACCTTCAACGAAAACAGGGATGATGTTTATCGAGCTCAAAGTTCTCCTGGATTTACAAGGAATGTTTTTCTGTTGCCTATCAAACTACGTTGTAACTGTAGTACATCTACAATACGTCAAAGTAATCACCCTTCGGATTGAATTCACTTACAATTCTCGTTGTCTAAATTGAGTTTCGGTTGAGTACATCCAAACAAACACACTCAACCTTTGCGCTACCGCATTATAAATTCAAGATACAAAGTATCAACCCTTGTAATCAAGTAGAATTGTATGTAACACCGTATCCACATTAAAATATGAATAGGACCTTAAGCAGACTATACTTTTGGATTAAAGGCTTTCTCCAGACCGATTTATTTTGCCAAATTAATTTATCAATTATCAATGCAATGAAAAAGTTAAATGATTTGGCTGAAATTATTAAAAATAAGCAAAAACTAAGTTCTTTCTCATTCTTTGAACTCCGTAGAATAATTTAGACTTATTGTCAACATTGTACATTAGTTTTCATCAAGGGTAGACAAAGTCGTAAGGAAATTTCTCGAAATTTGAATTACATATCGATGGTGTACATGCTATTTGCATGTAAAATACTAACCCTCCAAAATGCAGATAGCGTTCAGTCCCTTCAACGTCAATATTTTTGATGACGCTTCGCAGGAAGCTCCACCGTATAAATAGCAAACATATTTTTGCCCAAAATGATGATGATAATGAGTCGATTCTCCAGAAATTCAGGACTTCGATTTTTTCAGCAGTTTATAATTTTTGTAAAGTTTCATTCTTTAACAAAATGCCGATTTCACTCAAAGTCGACTTATACGTATCACTTTATGATTTAAACGTTAAATCCAAACTACTTAATAAACATTTCGTATGGAATTTGGAGATATCAAACATCCATTATTTGGTGACCTATGGTGGAATCTTACAGTGGACGTGTTGGAGGGTAATTGAAAAGTTGTTCAGGAGGTCAAGTTGAATGAGTGTAGCAAGTTACAGCTTCAGACTGAAAGTCAGGTTTCATTCAGCCGTGGTTTGATGACCTCTGGTGGTCGAATTTTGCTGTGAAAGAACTTTTGGATAATGTAAATGTAGCAGGAGATCAAGTTTTAACCACGTATATAGTTTCCGTCGTTTTTGTCAAAAATATTTTTTATTAAAAAGTTAGCGACCTCTAGCGGTCCAACTGTATGGTGGAAGTTTTGTTACCCTATTCATAGTTCTTCAGGAGATCAAATTCTATTGTACCCCGAATCTGCCTGGATTTCATTTCTCCATACAGTAATTTACACATCATCCTAAATCCCAAGTTATTTTTTCACACTGAAAACATACATCATAGTGATGTATTTGGTCCACGACCATTGCTTTATGGAATACATCACGAAGATGTGTTTGGGCCATGAATGTTGTAAGTTGTAACCATGAATACATAATTGTGGCGTATATGCGAGCTATGAGATTAATCAAGCCGGGTCCAATGATCAATCACTAAAAACTAGATTATAATGTTGGGACTTTTGAGACTACAGTCTAACCAAGCAATAAAGCTTACTGAAGCCTGACCTTATTATCCGGTCGATCCCATGGGGAAAGGACCAGACTGGACCGAATTAACTTCGGTTCTAGAAAATCAATGATCGAACCCGATTATTTGGTACTGTTCTTTACTGGAATTGCCGGTAATGAGAATAACTGCTTTGTGTATGAAGCCATGGTTATTATATCTTTACATAATATGGTATTGCAATCTGCATTTTCTAAAAATTTCATGACGTCAACAAAATGGGATACTGCATCCGTACATAACGTTAGAAGGTGCTGAAAAGCTGGTCAATGAGTTGGTGTGTGGTTCTATACCCATATTATTAAAAAAAATTATTGATCAGCAGCACAATTGAGTGTCCACGAGGTTACAGGCCTTGTTTCCATTATTGATTCAAAAATATATGTCCAAGTTCATTCCCATGGTTAGGCTAGAAGTGCTCATGCCCAATATATAAAAATATCCTTGAACTTACATAAAATTTTATTTATATTTTGACTTATAGATTAATAAGAGTTCAAGTCTTTCACAGTAAGAGGAAGTAACAAACTTCAATTTTCTAGTATGTTCAGCGTATTTACAAGCTTACAACGTACAAGCGTAAGATTGAAGAAAGTAAGAGAAAGAGGGCATTAAATATTCTATAGAAGTCTATCTCACCCTTCTATAGGTTTGTATTAAAAAAATACCATTTTGCAAAACTTACAAATTAGCAATAGGCAAAAAGTTTTGTGATCCTTACTTTACTGAATTTATTGAATTTATGTGATCCTTATTTTAATCTTTAGCTGCGGGGGATAAAAATGTTTAATAATCTCAAGATATAGCCTAATTATTTGGAAGTTTGAATTTGTCAGATAAAGCAAAAAAGTATACTTTAATTGTTACTTTCTTATAATGATTGGTAAATAGGCTCAGATACACCAGGGGAAGCATACCTAGTCTTGGAAGGAACGAAAGAACGTCGTAATGTTAAATCAGTTGGACAGCTAGCAAATGCATTGTGCAAGGAGAAATTGACAGAGTCTACCTTGGTTCGAGTGTTTTGGCCAAAAGAGAAATGTCCATTGCTTAGAGACGACGTGGTGTTTGTCGACTCACCTGGAATTGACGTATCTCCCAATCTTGATGAATGGATAGATAAACACTGCCTGGATGCTGATGTCTTTGTTCTGGTAGCGAATGCAGAGTCAACTCTCATGGTCACTGTGAGTGTTTGATCTTGGATTGTTTTCTCAGCAATCATTTTTTAATACGGATACCAAGGGATTTCATTATTCTATTAATACAACATGCTTGTACAGGAAAAAAATTTCTTCCATAAGGTGTCCACACGACTATCAAAGCCTAACATATTTATATTGAATAATCGCTGGGATGCTTCTGCTTCTGAACCAGAATTTCTCGATCAGGTATGTCTTGTATATTAAACTGTGTAGTCATATTTTTATATTTTTTAATTAAAGCTTCAGTTTAATTAAAATTTGAATCACTTCGATTATGCAGCCTGTCGACGCTAGCCAGGTACCTTGTTTAGGTTTTAAGAACTTTTCTTGGTACACTAAATAAATAATGTTTGAAATTAGGTAAGGGCTCAGCATTTGGAGCGTACTTCTGATTTTCTTGTGAAAGAACTTAAGGTGGCTGCAAAAGAACAAGTTCTTGAACGAATTTTCTTCATTTCTGCGAAGGAGGTTCTTCAAGCTCGCCTTCAGGAACAGAAGGGGCTTCCACCACAGAGTAAGTTGAATTTCCAAACTTATTTGAGTATACTTCGTTTGTTCGTTTATCATGTCACCTGCTCCCATTCCCATACATTTTGGAATCCAGTGTCAATACTTTTTTCCCATCTTCATGTTTTCTTCTTGATTTTTAACAGCAGGGGCATTAGCTGATGGCTTTGCTATCCGTTACTTTGAATTTCAAGATTTTGAAAGGAAATTCGAAGAATGCATTTCAAAATCAGCCGTGAGAACGAAATTTGAGCAACATTCACACCGAGGTAAACTTATTGCTGGTGAAACTATGGGAGTAATGGAAAATATATACATGGCGGGACAAAAACTTCGTACCGATAAAACCTTAGGAAGAAAAGAGTTGTGGGACAGAATCGATTTTACAGACAAGCAGTTGCAACTGCTTACACATGAAATGAAGGACAAAATTCGTCAGATGGTTGAAGATGTTGAATGCAAAGTTAGTAAGGCGCTAAGTGAGGAAATCCGGAGATTAGGTGTTCTAGTTGATGAATTCTGTGCACCGTTTCATCCCGATATGCTTGTATTAAATGTGTATAAGAAAGAATTACATAGTCACGTCGAGGCTGGACTTGGATCTAATTTGCGTGCAAGACTAAGTACAGCGCTAGCAATGAATATGGAGAGTAGTCAAAAAGAAATGACTGAAAGGATGTCGGCTCTTTTACCCCCCGAAAAACGTACTTTATCAGCTGGTCTGCTGCCAAGACGGGAACCATTTGAAGTTCTGTATAGACTTAATTGTGATAACTTGTGTGGGGATTTTCACGAGGATATATCCTTTAGGTTTAGCTTTGGTATCCAGGCTATGATGAAGCGGTTTCTTGGCAATAACTCATACTCTGGATTTGGCGGTGGTGCAAGGAAAGTACTCCATGAACAGGTATAGAGTGTTTTGAATAATTTAATGTCATCATACCTCTTTCCGTATACTGATGCCTGGTGGTTGTTTAAAGATCCCTCGGGGATTGCCACCGTTGCCACAACAGCATTCACTAACCCCTGTAACACCAACGAATGATTCAGCAACCTCATTTTTCAACGGCAATAGTGATGACTGGTCGTTTTTGTCCCGAATTGCGATTGCATCGGTTACGAGTCAGGGTACAATGGGTGGACTTCTCGTTGCTGGATTTGTACGTCAGATCTATTAAGTGTACAATCTATTTGATTAATAAATTATCCCTACTTATTAAAAGTTTTGCTCTTAGCTCCTGAAAACTGTTGGTTGGAGAGTGATCGCTTTGAGGGGGTTAGTGTATGGTGGACTCTACATGTACGAACGACTCACATGGACGAACAAAGCTAAAGAACGTGAATTTAAGCGACAATACGTTGAACATGCTACGAGAAAATTGAAACTTATCGTTGACCTTACCTCGGCTAATTGCAGCCACCAAGTCCAGCAGTAAGTAAAATATTTACTTACAGAGTACAAAGTTTACTCATTCCTTTTCGTATTCAATATTTACTGTGCTAGTGCTCTGTGTAATATTTATGATGAATTTCAATCCGTAAACAGGGAATTATCCTCGACTTTTGCCAGATTATGTCATTTGGTTGATTCGTCAACATCAGAAATGGAACATGAGATGAAGCAATTAGAATTAGAAATGGCAGCACTTGAAGAGCTTTCGGGTTCTGCAAAGGTTCTAAAAAACAAGGGTGGATTTCTCATCAATGAACTTGACTTGTTCAACAAAGTATATCTGAATGGAAAGTCTTAATGAACTCTTGTTCTTCTGTGTAGTAAAATGATTAAAAATGTAATTAAACTGTTATTTCATCATAAAGTACGGTAGTATAACCATTATTTGTTCCTTCTACTGACATGCTATAATAACGATAAATTAAAATACAATTTAAATATGAACATGAAAAGTCGTGATACAGTTTGATATGATTTCGTTGCATTCATGTTTTCATATCGCCATAAAGGACCAACATGGTATTGTACTACGAAGGTTCATTGTGGAGTGTGGGTTCAAACCGGTTGGTTGTTGATGTTGGTTACATTCAATTGATTAGACTTTACGTTTTTCTATCCACATCTTTAAAGTATTAGTTTTATTCCAAGCTTAAATAGACAATTTCAAATAATAAATAAGCTGTAGTATGTCTCCTGATGTCGACAAAATTGGGCCCTCGAAATTCCGAGAACTACTCATTTATTGTTTCCATAAATAAATCATTTCTTCGAAATCTAAAAGTTTAATATTATAAAGGAGATTGATGCCACATGTAATTCATTTATACGATGATTGATCAGTTAAAATGAAAATTTTCTGAAAAGTATAATGTTGTACTCTAGGGAAGTGCAATACTTTTACGACACATGGGAATCTATTGTAGTTCTATCGGGCTAGATGTAGTCGTGAGGGAGTATGTTTTGTATATCATTCTCAGCACGCCTCAAGATTTGCCAGCAGACGTGTGTTGGGAGCATAGAATTGCTCCGTCACCAGTGTGTTAGGGCTGTCTTAGTTCTCTTGTTTAATGCTGTAGCAGGACTCATATTTATTTGCATATAAATCCTCTCTGTCTGTCTGTGTCTATGTGAATTATATTGATACTCAATATACGTACAGAGTACAGAGTACAGGCCCACATATTAAACTCATTTGTAAACCTATGCGCCTTTTACATAGGTGGTAATGTATATAGGTAACAGTAGGTATACTTACATGTAGACCCATCCATTATGATCTCATAATCCCACACTTCTCCGTATCCACAACAACATATTCAACTCAGCATCAGTTCAGCATTTAGGTAGATG
The DNA here is from genome assembly GCA_036851875.1 of Novacerus sp. FZ-2019. Classification (NCBI taxonomy): domain Eukaryota; kingdom Metazoa; phylum Arthropoda; class Collembola; order Entomobryomorpha; family Tomoceridae; genus Novacerus; species Novacerus sp. FZ-2019. The sequence continues at coordinate 9,593 of JAAXYV010000621.1, forward strand.
CTCAAAAGAAACTGTGCAGCTATAGACAGTGCGTATCTATTGCTGATACTGTAACCCGGTGTAGAAATTAAACCATTGAACGAATAAATATATGCAAAAGATTAAAATGTAATTCCACTTGAATAATATTCATTTGCATGAGCAAAGAAAACTAATAAAAAGTATTTTACAGTCATTTAGAGTAAAAAGAAACCAGATTGATTGTGACGTCATCTTCTCCATACTTGGTATAACATCTTCGCGAGGATGTTGTTTATTTCCTTCTCTACAGTGTGGAGGTTCTACGTAATTAAACTACATTCAAACTATGACCAATGATGACCGACTGACTACTACAGTACAGATACAGACAGCTCGCTCACACCGTATATACATACAAGGAACTTTCTCTTGAGAATCGTATGCATAAGGTTTTCGTTAGTGATTTTGCCAACCAGTATCTCTGCAAGCTTTCAGTTTAGTCTGATTCAGAATAAGTATTATTTTAGGAATGATGTGTAGAAAGATTATAAGAATGATTTCATTGTTGACTCATTGAAAATACACATTATTGAGAGTAACATGTACATTTGTCATGGAACTACACATCTGCTACTGATTAATTTATTTAAGCCATACCACACGTATTATTGTTAAATTAAACGTCTCATCTCATTGCACCCCATACGTCAATAGAGTAAATAAATGATGATGCATATCTGAAAGTAAACCTGACCTCATGAAGGAGGTCTTAGTTTTTAAGTAATAAAAACAAGACTAAGGGAATCCGATTTATAGAAAATTGGGTGTTTTGCTGGGTGTGTACACTTCCGGTGCGAGTATCTTGCAAGACCAAGCCAAAAGTTAGTAGCAGAAGCTGAAGCTGGTTTGTTGGCATGGTGTTTTAGTAGGATAGGACGAAGAACAGCCTGCCTGAGCCCTACCCTTCTCCTGCAAAACCAATGTCTACATAGTCCGACACGACCCAGTATATGCCATTCAGTGTGGGAGTTAGTAGAAGAAGAAACTTACAAACTGTTCTAACTCTTCTCATCAGTCTCCCTTTGGCTCTTGCCAAGTTCATATAGTTCTTCGCTTTATAGCTATAATAGTAACTCTTTTCCTTTTTCGTATTATACAGGTTGACTCACTTTTAAGTGTACGTGTGTGTGAATATGTTTGACTTAGTTTAACCTCTGACCGACTATTAGACACTATTATATTTCAACAAGCTGAATGTTCTTCGAAGACTGAACCTCAGAAAATCCAGATGACTTCAACAATGCTGAAATTGCCGTGTGTCTTAAATACTTGTAGCTTATATTTGGTTGTTGTAGCCGTACTAGTGCACGGGTTCAATGTAGACGTGCCAAGTGTAATAACACATCGTGGACCTTCTGGCAGTATGTTCGGCTTCTCCGTTGCACAACATAAAGACTCCAACATCTCTTGGTTGGTTCCTTGGAGTCTATTTAATCATATTGTTTTTCTTCATTGTTTGCTATAGTATTATATTATATACCAATGAATATGCTGTGAATTAGTACAAATGCTACATTTCATCAATTAGGATTTTGGTTGGAGCACCGGCAGCGGAGTCAAGGCAGCCGGGTGTAAGAAAGGCGGGTGCCGTATTTCGTTGCAGTTGTGAAGCTCCAGATACTTGTCAACAAGTTCCCTTCGATAGGCAAGGTAGATACTCATGATTTCTCTTTACAGTCCAATGAATATTCGTGTATTCTATTACCCTAGCCTACCGCCACCAACACCAACACTACTGCCAGTGCCACTGTCATTGCAGAATCTCTATACATATACACTACATTACATTAGTGGTACGTAGGTAGTGGATGGAGCATAGACCTTTTTCGTCGTATACTCACTCACACTAATGTAATTCTGGGATGATGCATTCACATACACACATGCGAAGTGAATATATACCATCACACATTTCTTAAAGTCAAAAGTTGTGTTGAAATGAGAATCAGAGTGTACAACAAGCAGAAGGACCAGTGCATCGGATCAGTATTTTTGTGG
>JAAXYV010000622.1:0-11600 GCA_036851875.1 Novacerus sp. FZ-2019
GAGACCCCGGCCAATTTTCAAGCTTTCAGTTGTCTGCCTGACCATCTTTTGAATAAATACGGTATACTCCATGTTTGTATTTTGTCTTTCATACTCAGACCTTATTTTCCTGTTTTCACTCATCCTCCCCGCTTTGTTAAATTGTCAATCCTAATCCAATGTAAATCCTATAAATCCCACACCAACAGTAAAGCAATGAATGAAGAACGCTTAACTGAACTTTAGTTTCATTCAGACAACTAAAGCTACAGCTAAAGCTAAAACTAAAGCAAAGGCAAAGCAGTCAAGCAAGAGTCAGCAAGAAGAAAGGATAAATAAGAATTACTCCTACATCCACATACAACATATATACAACACATAGGTACTTCTATATAACTTCAACAGTCACCTAGAGACAAGAAAGTCGTTTTTGGTCCTGGAGAGACGAGTTCTGGATTCATACTTTTGTACGTATAGCTAAAGCCTTATATACTTTATAAATCTTTCCAACATCACACAACCATACCAAGTAACTCAACTGAATTCAACTCAACTACCATTCAGGTTGCAGCAGCAAAGAAACTCAGTTACAGAAAAGTAGTTGTAAAGTAAGTAATCCAAGAACCGGAATGAGACCGCCTGGAACGAAAAATAAAGCAATGCACCACTTCCACTTCCACACCACCACCACCACCATATAACCAGGCCCAGTCTGCAATGGATTCAATTCTCCTCACACCATTTGCCATTTAAGTCCCAATGGAATTCTTTGGCTATTCAGCACAGTGACACATACGATGTTGTTAGTTATATTATGCATTGTATTCTACACAAAGATGTTTGTGTTTATGTATGAATTGTCTACTGTACTGTGTACTGTTCACTGAAGTGAGTAAAGAAAGACGAGAGGAATCTATTAATAAAATAGCAGCAATTTTCGAAAGCCAAAAGTCAAGCTCACATCTAAGCAAAACTTAACTTAGTTTACATATAATTTATCCTTGCTGCTTAAACTTCTGTAATAGTGTGAGTATATCGTAGAACACATATTATAGCTATAGCAGCAGTTGTACCTACAACAAGATATAGAAATTATCGCCTTCAGCTCAATTCGTGAAACAGAGGAGTAGTGAATGGTTTCTACTGATCGGTTTCCCTAACTTGGAGAAAAGACCCTTGGAGAAAGGCCTACAATAGAAGTACTACAGCGAGAACGAGTTATACCTACAATGACCCACGACTGCGTACTGAGGAGTAGGACAATAATTTCTACCTCTAATTATGAATTAGGAGTAGAAATTATTGTACTACTCCTCGCTATCGTTTGCTCGCTGTAGTAGAGTTCTTCGGATGTTAGATCACTATGAGGATTTTTTTAAAGTTAGGAGAACTGACCAGAAAATCTTATTCTAGGCACAGCTATTGCTGGCTATATAGGAACACAAAGCTATACTCACACTATTGACTATTATAGAAATGTAAACAGCAAGGATAAATGCTCAGTACCAGATATACAAAGTAATACTGAGAAATGACTTACTGTCATTCCCATTACCATCACTCACTCATACTTCACTACCACTACCACATATTCCCTGAGCAGAGTCAAACATTATAATGTAAAGCAATTAAAATACACAAAAGAAGTCACTCTTGGTGACTTCCGTTCCGTTTCGATTCCCTGCACTACAAAAATTTTGCTGAGCTCTTGATAGTCTGGTTGCGATGGTGACATAAACTTAACTTTACTTTTGCTTCATGGCTGACTTTGGCATTTACATGAGTAAAAAATTTCAATGGATTTTCAATTCAAAGCTCTTTCTATTATTACGAATTTTCCTCATCACATTATAGCTGACAGGTATATATAGATAGGTAGGTTATTTGTACAGTTGACAGTATAAACTCCTCGTAAGAGGAGTTCCTGGATGAGATCTCTAGGAGACGAGTAGAGATTCCAGACCAGAGTCTCTTCAAATCCTCCTGGTTTTCTGTTTTCTGTCCCTGTAGCTACATATTTCGCTTGACTCGGCAGCTGTGCTGCTCTTTTAAGTATTATTATATTACGTAAACGTATTCATCATTCCATAAAGAATTTATGCTTTGGCAAGCCAGAGTCTTCTTGTAAGAGGAATTACAAAGTGGATAAAGCTGGAGCATAATGTTGTTGTGCGAAGGGAATTTAAGTATGAGAGGAAGGAAGGAGTTGGAGAGGGAAAAATTAGGAGATCTGCTTTGGTTTGGCTTAACGTTTTCTGTATAGCCTATGGCTATGGCCTATACATTGCATAATACTATAACTATAGGTATACTACATACTCTCAGGACTCTCGTTCTTAGAAGTCAGTGCCAGGTTATAATCCTCCAAACTTCGCTTTTGTATGACAGATATACCCTGTAATATAACTAATGAGATACTCGCCGAGTTTTCTTACAGTAGTCGTTTACCATTTACTGTTAGTATATCCCAAGAACCATGTAGCGAGGATCCCTGGAGTGAGTACTGTCAGTGAAGCCTTAGAGTTGTGCTATGTATGATACGATACATTATGAAGGTATAGAATTGGTTGAACCCATCTAGCCAGCAGCAGTTCTGGCTGGAACAAGAGGTAGAAACCACTCTTCTAAGTACGGCCTCATTTGTACTTTGGAAAGAAACAGATGCACTCGCTATATCATCGCAAGTATATATATGCCAACTCTAAGACTAGTATACCAATAATTGAATTACTTTTGATATCACTTCGCGGAATTCTTCCATTTTATCATATACTAATTACTACCATACTAATTAACGCTTTTCAGTTCATTCTTCTATTGTTCAGGATTCAATGTATACCTGCCATTGTATTAACACTTTTCAGTCCTGTTTTCTATTTTCGTACTTTAACATGTACATGTCATATCTGTTAATGAATTCCAGCCCTGTCCTTTATTTTATATTCTTTAACATATACCTGCTATACCTGTTTCGCTTCTGCCGGCAGAAATACACTTTTCTGCGGCAGAAATGCACTTTTCTGCGGCAGAAATGCACTTTTCTGCGGCAGAAAACAGCAATTGCCAATTTTAGCTTGCAAAAACTAGCTCTCTCTGGCAAAGATATATAGGAATATATTCTGGCAAGTATACTATGAGCCAGTTGATCAGAAATGAAATAAGAGACATGCTTCTTCAACAAACTGCTGAGTTTTACTTTATATGTACAAAATTAAGTCTCGATTTTTGCTGAACAAATCAACCAAATAAATCCTCTGTTTCACGAATTGAGCTGCAGGCGATAGTTTCTATATCTTGTTGTAGGCCCAACTGCTGCTGGCTATAATATGTGTTCTACGATATACTCACACTATTACAGTTTTGGGTATACTGTTTTCATCGGGATTTTGGCTGAACAAAATCTGTCGATATTGCCTGTTTGTTCTAATTAATGTTTTGAGAAAAAAATATCCTGTATTATTTGAGTCAGAAATATTTTATGAACCATTTCTATATTATGCTGAGCTATTTTTGTATGCTTGCCGATTTCTGTCACTTTTTGCTGGCAGACTGAAATTTGTGTGCCAGCAATTTCCAATTTCTGTCTCTGATTTCTACCACCAGCAATGCCATGCCGAAACACTGCCTGCCATACATATAAACGCTTTTGAGTCCGGTCTTAGATTTTCCATGATTAATGAGTAGCTGCCATACCTTAGATGTAAAGCAAACTCGAAACAAAATCTACGCGCTACCCGAGTAGAGTTGTATCTCTTACAAAGTATTCACAGAAATCTCTCCAGCATCAGCTTTGTACGTTATTGTTCAAGTTACCCGTTGAGTTAAAAAATGACTGTATTACGAATAGAATCTCTCCTTTTACTTATACAAAACATGTTAAAACTTTTTTACTCGCAGATCAATCTAATATGTTAAATGATTTAGGATCACGTCCCATCATTAACGAATTAATTCACGATTGTATTAAGAACATATTGGACAACAGGTTAAAGCGATTTTTTTTTTAAATATTTAGTTTTGTAATACTGTGCAAAAATTGTGTGTTGGATTACTTACAAGGGAACTTCGGAAGGTGATTTCACCAAGAATTCTGATATTTTGCAGGGTAGTTACCCTTTATGAATGATTACTTTTATAACTTAGTTCAACCACCAAAGGGTAATGGTTAGTAGAGAAAAGAATTAAAAATTTCATTTTTAATCTTCCAAATGAAAAATTTCTTATGGGAATTACCATGTATTTTTGAAGGGCTTACAGGTACCCCCTCGTAAAAATTTAAAAAATTTGGAAATTTTTAAAAGAACTTGATACGAATGTCTTATTTTTTTAACAAAAGATCGTGTTATGTTCAGTTCAATCAGTTTCGCAGAAAACTACACATTCTTGGGTCAAAATTAATAAATATTCTCTAAAAATTGTTTAACGGGTTTTAGGGCCTACAAAGTTGTAAGAATCGCGGTGCTGTGGTTAGTTTTGATCTAGTGCGACTATTTACCCAATCGATACGTCAAAAATCTCGATTTCCCCGACTTGGTTCAAATTTTGCTATAATTTTTCTAAAACCACATGTGTCAACTGTTGGATGAGAAAAAAGTCGAGCTCGTTGGGAAGGTAGAAGACACTATCCGAATTTCAAAAAAAAATTATCACAATACTAAGTAATCCAACGCACAACTTTTGCACGGTATTACAAAACAAAATAATTATTTTTATTTTTTTTTGGCTCCACCATATCGTACAGACAGAGTATTGAATATTTAACATTATTTCGACCTCACTTTGTACTGCCCACCTAGGTGTTTTTTGCGTTGTACTTGTACCATTAATAAATAAATATTAATACTGTCCAGTCAGGCCTTGTCTTCTATAATTTAGCTTAATTACCATCCACACCGTATACCACTCCCTATTACGAAGAACAAAGCAGCCCTGAGTCAAGTCAGCAACATAATGAATGTATTGCCGAGGGATAATCACCTATTTAATAGGCTCCTTCTCGGCCAAATGTAAATAAATGTAAATAAATAATCTTATATCGAGGTATAACATAGCTGGTAGGTTCTCTTTATACGGTTCCTTGCCTACACTCCCAATCTGTATCAGTCTATCATTCATATAAAAACTGAATAGTAGTTCAAGTGACAGAGGAATATAGGATGCTGATGTTTTCTGTACAATACAATATAGGTAGTATAAATACAATGCATACAGTACAGTACAGTATAGATACTGAAGGTTTTACTTTTCAGATTACTGAACTGAGACTGAACTGACTCAGATCAGAAGGATGATGATAATGGTAGTACAGAAAGACAGACAGACAGACAGAGCAGGTTACTGCGCGCTAACATAACACGATGATGATGATGATGATGATACAATGACTCGAATCTGCTCCGAAGAATACTGAAACAAAGTCAGATCTCTGCTGGAGCTGCTATGCTGGATTAAATTGGATCGTTGAAGAATCCCACTTGCAGTTGTATGTGGCTTCAATTCAATTACATTTTAGCTCGCAGGCCAAGCCAAGCCAAGCCAAGTCAGCTATCTTGACTTGACATGGCTGACTTGAAAAACGTGGCGAGTAAAAGGAAAACTTTCAAAAATAATAAAGGAGAACGCGACGGAACAAATTGTAATTGCGAGATGTTTAGTTTTCTCTTCACTTGGCATGTCTTGAGCTGACTTGACTAAATTTATATTCGTGGTCTTGTATTATTATTATTTTATACTACCAAGTTGCTAAACCAAATCACTCTAGGGCTATATTCAGATAAGAGAAATGTTGAAGACTTGAAGTTTGAGTGGAGCTGAAATATACACCAGAGGAAAGGATATATCTCCTACGAAACTCACATATAAAAGTAAGCAGCCGACGAAAGAGCTAAAAATACAGCCCAAAGGTATAATAATAATTTTTATGGTGCAATGCTGAATGTATAGGCAGGCAATATGCAATACATATATAGTTGATGTTGGTAATGATAATATCACATTTGAACTGTCAGTAGGAGGATGTTAGTTTATATTTAATATTTTCAACCAATGCAATGCTAAAGTCTTCACGGTAATTTATGGCAAGTCAAGTCAAGAGAAAATATTCTTACTATCAATATCATCACTATTACTTGTCTATCATCTGTCTGTATTTTTATAATGTACCTACTACCTATACTCAAGTTAAAATTAGATATGGTTGGGTAGATTGTATTGGATTGGATTGGATTTCAATATTGCAAGTTACACTCTCAAGTTTCGTGTTTAGGATGTTTCATATTCACACAGAGATCAGAGAAAAGTCTAATGTAGTCAAAGAGTCAAAGTAAGGATTGGATGTACAAATACAGTATCACATCACATCATTGCATTTTGTATTCATGGCATGGCATTGGTTCTCCAGTTAAAGTTCACTCTTCTTCACTCAGTGTCAGTATACGCCTAGGGCTACGCTGGGAAAGCAACGCAATATACTTATTAGCAAGAAGAACTACTCGATTTTTATAAGAGTTTCAATTTGCTAACTCCTACCCCTGAAATGAGTAAATTGAAACTCTTGTAAAAATCGAGTAGTACATAGTACGAGTTATGTATGTTTGCACTATGTTTGTAGTATGTTGAAATAAATATAAAGCAAAATACATTTCGCCAATTCGCATCGCAATTCGTAAGTTGTACTTCTCCCTGACAGTGTATAGTGTATAGTGTGGTTTGGTTTGGTTTGGCGACGATACTTCGCTTCAACTATTTTCTTATTACTACCTACTTGAAAACTGTACATATAATTATTATATAGTGAAGCAAGAGTCAAGGCAAACTCCTTGACTGATTCGACTCAGACTCAGACTCAGACTCAGACTGAATTGAACTCAACTGTAATAATTATGTTCGTTTTCGTTTGAAAGACATTTCGAGGAGATTGAGTTGAGTGAGATGATGATGGTGCGTGCAAAGTGCAAAGTCGGCAACATAGGGAAGGTTGAAGGTATAGGTAATAATGTTAGAACTTGGCTTGTTGATATTAGACATGATGAAAAGGTGTATAAATGTATGGTAAGGTAATAATATGGGTAGTGTTAAGTAAGAGTGTATACAACAAGACCAAACCAAAACCACATAGAGTATGGTGAGGGAATTGTAGTAAATTACAGCAGCGGTAGTGATAACTCGGATTTTATTATTCTGATGCTGTCTCGTACTCTAGAGCAGACTATTAAAAAGCTATAGATTATAGTTCTTGGTTTACTATTCGATTTTTATATCTTGTCTAGAAACAACTTTTTTCCCCTTATATCCGAAGAACCATAAAGCGAGCACCAGTTATAGGTATAACATCCCACGTATATTGGAATTCTGACGATTTATTTTAACTTTGAATATTTGGTATGGAGTGGGATAAGGGAATTTGTATGGGTTTCAGAGGAAGCATAATTATTTCTACCTTCATCTTAAAATAGGTATAAATCAGGCTTGTTGACCACTATCATGGTTATACTCCAAGATACGGTAGATCGTCAGTACTATCGTAGTGTTGTATCAGTTCCTGATTGAGTTGAGTTAACTGGAACTGCCAAATGTTTACAATTTGAGTTCCATACCTTAGAACTGGAACTCAAATGCATGCTACTTCTAGGAAGTGGAACGGTATTTGAACTGAGAAATTAATAGAAAGTTTAAAAATTGACTGAAATACAATTCACTTCCTTGACAGTTCCAGTTCCAAATTAATTGCTCCCCCTAAGGCAGCCACAGCCATTTGTCTGCATATTAATAAACATTACGCGCTTCAGCCCAATTTATTTTCCATGACGCAATTAACTAGTACAGCATGAAGTAGGTACAGAATGCTTTCAGCTAAAGTTGGTTGTATGAAATCTATATTCAATAACGAAGGAATCATTCGTCCCGTAGTTGAATATGAGTAAATGGGAATTTTTTTAGTACAGGGTAACATTTCACCTTCAAGATACTGGAATTTACAGTTTAGGAACGGGAATGGAATTGGAACTAACTAATATGTGAATAAATGTGATGGTACTGGAATAAGAACTAACTTAAACTATTAAAAACAGAAAATTCGGAACTAGAACTAACTGAATTGAAAAAAAGTGGAACTGATACTGTCAGGTCTAGTTTGACCCGTCGGCACAAGCTAAGCCGCTATCACACTCGGTACTCGGACACTCGGACGAAGAATCGGTCAGATTTTCAAATTAACTATATGAATTATAAGTGTGAATTGTTTCTACGTCTTGTTGTAAGCACAGCTGCTTCTGGCTATATGGAACAACCCTATATATCCAAAATGTTATAGAAATCAAAACTCTAAGGGAGTAGCCTCTTTATATTACTGTTCTCAGCTTAGGAGTAGAGATATGATATAGCGTTGCAACCTATAGACATAGCAGCAGATGTGCCTACAGCAAGGGGCAAGCAGTACTGTACTTCGCTCCTGTCCTACGAATTGGGGAGCGGTACAGTACCTTTTATCTCTTGCAGGTATAGCTGCTGCTGGCTATATGGGTCGAGTGTTATAGATATAGCTTGTGCTTTCTATACGATATTGTCCTTCGAATGCAGGGAAGATAAAGTGGTTTTGAGACAAGAAATAGAAACTGCATAGTAGGATGAGTCAGTACAGTAAATTTTAAGAAAATCCCTAGCTTTTACTAATAGTCACACTATATACTAGGAATGAATGGGAGTGTTTTGTCTATATACATGAACTGGAAGTCAACATACTAAAGGAATTATCCGGAGTTGTTAATCAAGTTAGTGAGTAAGAGAAAGAGCCAAAGGCTTGGTGAGAGCTGAAATTTTATGATACTATAATTACTAAGCAGGACGAAGGTGCTAAAATCAGCTAAAAATAATTCTACCACTTTATTTGGAGTTTACTTAGAGACTTCGATGGGTTTACAATTTAATAACTTAATGAGTTGTTAGCATAGGACAGGAGTTATCATTTTACACACAATGTTCTGTTGTGTGAGTACGATGTAGATGTGGGTGAACGTGAACATGCTTGGTAGAGTTCCTAAGAGGAGAAAATGAGTAAATGCGTAGAGTTAATATTTAATTTGTGATATGACTTCCCTTCGTTTTCTGGTGTGTTAATTTGCTAGTGGCAGATAGTAGACTGATTAAAATCTCGAGATGATAATGGCATTATAGAACATGAGTTAGTGTTTAAAATTCTACGTTTAATTGCTTATTCATGTGCATTAATTAAACACTTTCCTATCCGATGTAAGTAAGCTAATATGGAAAATGAACGGTTTGACTCTGAACGAATCAATACTGGAGATATGTACACATCACAGAAAACATAGTACGTATATGAAGAAGAATATAATATACAGCTACTGTAAAAAATGAATTGAAAAAATTAGAAGATACTGTAATGAAACTGAATAGATAGAAACGCAAGAAAAATACACCCTATGAAACTACATGTGTGGATGTTGAAATAGGATTTTTACAGAAAAAAAAAAAAATGCACATAAATTATTTAATCGAAATCCGAATCCCATGAGTTATTCATAGGACTATGCGTTTTTAACCTTGAATTTGCTGTATTAGTGATAGTATTTCTTGAGGTTGGTGCTGCTCTTTGAGGTGCAGAATCAACCTTGGATAAAACTGAAGATTTTACAGTCTGTGACTGTGGCTGTGAGAGATTTTTAGGTGAAAACTTTGTGACAGATGCAGACATTGGTTTGGTTGTAAATGTATATGGTGATTTACTCCTTGCAGTGCTGATAGATCTTGTTCTATTAGATTGATTCAGTTCAAGGTCTTCTTCATCACTGCTGGAAGTCCAAATACTTGTTGATGTATTTGTCAGTCTAGACTTGTTTTGAATGCCTGAGACGGAAAGGTTTTCATGATGTGGAGGAACATTTCCCATGTTTTTCTTTGGTGTTGAGGTAGAGTTCTTTGAAGGTTTTGAAGACTCTGGTGCCTTGAGAGTGATATACTGTCCAAGTTTAGTTCCATATTTTGAGGTACTCCTAGTACATGATAATTAAGGACAGAAATTAAACATCTTAAGGCAAGAAAAGTAATTATTAAACTGTCAATTACTCACGTCGTGACTTTTGCGTCCTCGGACGAATACTCAGACTCCGAGAATGCTTGACTACGAGTATGAGTACGACTTCGGCTGGCATTGCTGTTTCCTGAAGCGTATGTTTTACTGTTGCTGACATCATCGCTATCACTATTAGAGGAACTTTCACTTTTGGGAGTTTGCCGCTTTGAAACACCGACTTTATCTGCTTCGAATTCTCGGAGGAGGTCCCTTTTAAATGGTTTCTTGGAGATTGCCGCCGCAGGACCTTGAGAACTTGCATTAGGATTAGCATTAAACCATTGTCCTGTTGTAGGAGTTTCTTTTCGTTTTATATCGTTCTTCTCATGTTGAGATTTCGGACTGGGTTTCTGATTTTCTAAGCCAACCGTTCTGATAGTGCTACGATTTTTAGTTATTACTGCAGTATTTAGCTTAAACCTTGGGAACTTTTTCTCAGGAGTCTTCTTGGATTCTACCATTTTTACTGTAGAAACTTGAGCGTCCGTCGCAGATTCAAATTCGGTATCCTCAGACTCAGATTCATTTACTTTTGGTTTGTGCGTCTTTTCTTTTCGGGATTTATTAGTTTTCTTTGTGTCGTCAAGCAGAATTGGTTTTGATTTGGTCATGTACGGAGGCATTTCAATCTCTTCACTAGAAGCTTCGTCAGTGGAGTCTTCACTATCCTCGGAATCTTTGCTTTCAGTTACTGGATCCTTCTTCTTCCGACGCCATCTTGCTCTTGAGAAGAAAGTCTTTAGACGGGGTGATTTCTTAGGACTTATTGAAGCAGGACGTTTGCGTTTTACAGCCGAAGATACCTACAAAAATTGTAAATGAGATTCGTTCACACTTTTACTATTGATTTAAATCACACTAAATGCATGAAATTGTAGTTTAACAAAACAACCTTCTTTCTCCAGCTGCTCCCCGAAGTTTTGACGGCATGAAATATTTTTCCAAATGGATTCACTTCTTTCTTTGGTGTAACTATTCTAAGTTTCTCATATTTATCTTCAATTATTTTCTTGGTCGCTGCCAGTTTAACTTCACGTTTCACAATATCTCGCTCAACCTCTAATCTTTCAGCATCCTGAAAAATTACAATATTAGAATTAAGGCCTCCCATTTACGACTGTATTTTTCTCTATAGGGTTTGCTAGAAATTTTATAATTACAATTTCATTGCTTTTTCTTCGAGATTTGAGTTTTCCTAAGGCTCGTCCCATGTCTTCAGTTTGCAATAAAGTTCCGTCAGGATTTATGCCAAGGTCTTTTATTCTTTGTGATATTTCTGCAATAGTTTTCTCCCGAATGATATCAATCCTTGGTATCTGCTCAGGACTAACTGCGACAAGTTTACGCTTTTTTGGATCAAACTCGTACCGATTTTCCTTTGTTGAAGCTTTCTGTTTCATCTCTTCTTCTTCATCTTCTTCGTCTGTTTCGCTCCCACTAAGAGTGTAGGAGTAAGAATAATCTGAAATTTCATCGTCTCTGTGAACATCAGGTGGTTCTTCGTATTCATGATGGTGCACTTGTTGTTTCT
>JAAXYV010000623.1:0-11598 GCA_036851875.1 Novacerus sp. FZ-2019
CTGTAAACATTACTACGATAAAATTCCTAGACTTAGAGTTCCATTACAGTCCTATTCTGCAGTAGATTTTAAGTTACACTAACAGGTAATTGAAGTTTCCTTTGAAGCAAAATAAATAGAAATGCGAAATCATAGTTTTGCTTATGTGGAAAACACAGTTACATTTTTTAATAACAGTAGTATTGAATATTATAAAGTCTGTCTACGACAGGCATCCAGTAATTCCACATATTTACAGGATATTTGGGTAGAAATAGTTGTTAGTTCACTGAGTAGTAGTAAGTTTGTAAAGCATTTTTCATTCGCATCTGACGTCACTTACTACCACTGAAGTTACTGCATATCTAGTCTAGTTTGTCGTATATCGGTAGATGGCAGAAGCATTCATAATTTCACGATTTTCCATAATTTTCGTTTTCATAATTTTTTGCTAATTTATTCCACTTATCAAAAATCGGGCTTCGTAGGTCTTACCTACCCTCCCAGACCTGTAATTTGATACCCCACACTTGGCCGTAGGCAAAGCAGTCGCAGCTGTAAAATTATGACAGTTCGCTATTTATACAGAGAATAGTATGTAAGAAAAAATATCGATGGTAAAATTCAGGAAATATTCGGAGTTCAATAAGAAAAATTGGAACTAAATGACCTAAAAATGTTAAGAATAACAGGAAATCCACCTGACAAAAGGAAAGTTATTTTAAAATGAGGAATGAAGGTAATATTATATAATCGAGTGGTAAGTAAGCTATTTTTAAAACTGGAATCGGTGTTATTCCGGTGGTCAACTGTAGAGTACTAGTATTCGATCAGATCCAGTTTTACAAATTAATTTTTATATCTATTCCACTATTGTAAAATAATGACACTGAGCTTAATGTATTACTCTTGCTGTGAACTAAATTCAGTGAAAAAACTGAACCGATATCTTTACTCGTTCGACCTGTAATGCTGTTCGCGTTTTACATGGGAATCCCTATCTCTGAAGCCAGCTTTATTTTTCGGGTGACCCTTAAGTGAAATAACTACCGTAAGAATTGACAAACACTTGAATTGGTGTACTTCCAATTTCAACGTCACTGTTGTTATTCTGGTGGTCCGCAATTTTCCCAGACTGGTCAGAACATGTGGAGGTTATGTGTTGGTGGGGCCATCCTTGCCAACATAGTATGTAATGAAGGGAAGGAACTCTGAATATTTAAATGCATTTAGGATTTATTTGGGAAAAAATGACTTTTGTTCTCCATACCAGCTTCTAATAATAAAAATAACAACATATATTAATAGTATTAATAATAATCACAGCGATTAAGTTAAAACGCCATTGTTATTACTGCACCAATAATGCCTCTCTAAGACCCAACAACTCATGTTTCGCAGAAATTGGAGTTTACTGGCAAAATGTTTTATCACTTATTTTCACCTGTTTTTCTCTTTAGAACTTATTTTCAATTATTCCCCCCTCTAACTTATTTTTCACTTATTTTGCTATTGGAGCATTTCAGAATGCTTACTAACAGCGATGAAAGGAGGTAAACAATCTTTTAACAATTTAACTCTGATGGCGTCATCTGAATACGACACATCGTAAGGAAATTCTATTCTTTGATTCTCAAGTCTGGCAAAATAAGAAGCAAATTTTCTAAATTCTAACATAAATGCTTCGCTTTATCTTATTAGTTTTCTTGTACGAAATCTTTAATGAAGAAGTTTATTCACAAAGATTTTACATATCAGCTGTAGGTACAGCTGCATCTCTGCTTGTTATTTTGAAACAGCTACAGAAAAACGTACCTTTCAACATAATTTGAAACAGATAAGGAAAGTCCTATGTCTATTTTTGAGAGATTTTTAACATTGTAATCGATACGATAGACAAGGTACAGCGGGCGGCAATTTATTTTCAAAATGTCCACTATTCTGGATAAGAATAAACATCTCAAAGATATACAGGCCATTGTAAATATTTTGAATTGAAATTTTCAGGAAACAGAGAGCCAAACTGTAAATTTTGTACCTTCAGGAATTTCACTTCATATATATATAGGCTTCATTGACATCAGTTGATTCGGAGCAAGGTTTCAGCATTCAAAAAGCCATGTACGGATTGCCGATCATCAATGATTGTTGAATATATTGAACTTTCGAAGGTTTATCAATTTCAATTGCCAGAATCATGGGAATGTAGTTTTTTGGACTCATATATAGCTATAACCTCGTTATATCTATCATTCTAGCTGCTAAAAATAGTTGAATAAAACATTATTGTAACTGTTGTCACCATTATTAAAGATATTGATATATTATTACTGGACATTTCTGAGTTTTGAATAGCTTATAGCCTAAGTACTTATTTAGCCAATTTACAGTTCTATTTTAAGAATATTTTTCAATTTTTATCATTCATTAAAGTACTTACAAAGTTGGTTTATGGTTTAGTTTTTTAGTAGCACTTGCGTATCCAGGATGTTATCATAATAATGATAATTTATTTTTAAAGAACAGATCATGTGTTTTGAGCTGGAATGATTGAAGGTGCGACATGAATGGGCTGTGAAAATGTGAACCATGGTTAATCTACCGTATATTATAAGCTTTCTTGAGTTAAATATTATCGGGTTTCTTTTCCTTTCGGTCGATATCAAAATTATACGATATTCGATTTTGCACGTTTAAGTTGGGGCTGATTGCCCTTCATTCCCAACCCAAAAAAATGGCAGAGTTCAGAAATATGTCATCGGGATATGTATGTATATGTAAATCTTACAAAGGTTAAAAGAGAGTTGTCTTGCGAGTAAAATATCTAGATGAGCTAAGATTGGTAAAAGTGTAATAATATGATGATGAGGTAACTCTTTAAGGCTATCGGGGATTAGCAGGGTGGTAAAACATTAAGTCGGTCGGTTGCCCTGTGTGCAGTGAAGCTATGTATAACAAGTAACTTTTCTAGTCTCACTCACGACAATACAACCAGATGACTTGATTTGAGAACCGAACGAAGACGATAACAGAAATCGAAAATAGAAAGCGTCTAGACGTAATAAGTATATGGCACGGACTACTGACTTCATCATAGCTAGGTACATATTTGATGTTAGGATCTTATAGGGTGACAGACCTGTGATTGAATGATATTAGACAAATAATTGCCCGACTAAAGCTTGCATATGTTAGCTGTGAAAAATCGTGAGTGATAAGATAAGTGAAATTCATTGTATTCGTTATTGTACGTGAGAGAGGTCATAGGTTGAATGGGAGGTAAATCTCAGTCAATGCCAGACAGAGAGCACCTAGAACAGAAGTAGACATCCATAGCAGGCGGAGTGTGATGCCCAAGGAAGCAGGTGGTTGCATTGCGACTCCTCCATGTGTCTTTTCTATAGAGCAGAATGTACATAAAACTAGGATTTGAGGTTGTTCAACAAGTAAGATTCCAAAGTGGAAGCAAAGGAAAGAAGGTTTCGAGGTGATACGAGTTTTGGGTGGAAAGTGCAAAAAGTTGTTGCCATCCTGTAACCCGGAGGCTTAGAGAGGATAGTGGCCAACTACGGTTCCCCTCTTCATATACACATTGTAACAGTAATAGTTCAACTACAACTTGTGGCTTGATTAAAAGGAGAAGCCCCAGCCCTATGATCACGTTGCCCATACATTCCATATAAAAGGTGTTCATCCACCTGTCCACTGATTCAGTTTCGCTCTTGCAGCAGTATAGTCACATTTATCAGTTTATCTGAGTCTTAACAGTTCCAAGGAGAGGAGTCTTATTCCAACAATAAGGTTAAAGGTGCGTTTCTCTTCCATTTCTGGTATTCTACTACTCATAAGTAAGTTTGTCTCTGAGTGCTCGTTCGAAAAGCATATATCCCAAGGAGGGAATGCTATTCAGTCTGTGTCGAGGATTTAAGCAGTGATTTCGGTATTGATTCGCAATTGTGGAGTAGCGAATTTTATCGGTGCTTTCCTTTCGGCGTTGTTGGCTAACTAGGATCTTTGGATTGCTTCCCCGAAATTGGATTTCTAACCTATGGTGTTTGGAAAAATCTAACAAAAGGCAGTAGGTCATATTTACATGACTCTGTATGGTGTTGGATGTGAGTGCATACCACATGTATCGCGGAGTTTCTGAAAATTTAATACTTCGGTTTTAAAGCTCATTTAAAATTAAGAGTAGAGAAATATTTAGCATTTTGGACTCCAGTTGCGAAAGATGGAACATGATGGAAACAAAGTGTTTGTTCTTGACGAAGAAAGAGAGAAGACTCAGAGTCAGCAGCAGAAGTCAGTCAGCCAAAGAACTTTCGGAAGCGTCGTGTGAAATCTCTATTGAGGCACACAGACCGTGTAGACTCAAGTACAAGTTTAATAGAACTAGAAATAAAGAATTATAGAAATCTTCAACCGGTTGAGAGAACGGTCCGTCAGCTGCCTTGTGCATGGAATAGCATTAAGTTTCGCGAATGAGAGCTTGAGCCAAGCCGGGGGTGGTTACATGAGAAAATTCCATGCAAGCAAACAACTCATTCACAATTAAGTTTCCTGTTTGACCAGTTAGACGTTAGACTTGTGCAACCTCATGCCCCATTTATTACCTCTACCCTATGATCTCAGCATTAGAAATAATATCTTTTCATTCACCCTGGTGCATCATATTTCTCTGCACGTAATTAACATGTATCTATTACACACAAGTTCAAGTTCACAAGTTTTATCTAACCTCAAATTATAGCTGCTTCGTCGAATGTATGCATACAGGCTACAGATAGGTCAGTAGGTAAGCGCAATACTCTGACCAGCATGAACATATAAAATTATTAGACCATGGCAAAGAAAGATGCTCCTCACACTAAATGCACATTAGGTGTGATCACTTGCTAAGATAGCTAATTTAATTCTACACAACTCAGTCATTAAGATTATTAATCTCGTGTTTTATGGAGCAATCAAAAAATGCAAAGCGTGACTGACTATGAGCAGACCTGCGTTAGGTCTAATGATTGATGAGTTTCTAAATACAACTGAAGGATATCCCTTGGGTATCCATCCACAAGTGTTAAGATACACTCTGCCTGCACTCTGCACATCAAAAACTGTAGGTTGTTGATCATTGATAAATAATTATCCAAACATCTGCCCCTAACCACAACAGTACACCAAATGGGTACGCTTATGCCACATTTCCCTGCTACGGATAGCACCAGAGACGATCTTACTTTTTTTAAAAACACTCACTCATTCACTCACTCACTCATAATATATTCGAATTACTAATGTATGAGTTTTATGTCTATGTAGCCAAAATGAATAAGATATTATTCGTGACACTTGTGTGCATTGCGGCTGCTTCCGCCGCAACGAAAGCCAAAACTACAGCTAATGTTTCAAAACAAAGGGGTTTTGGTATTGGCACCCATGATGCTCATCCAGAGGTTGTTTCAGTAAGCCATGGACATGGACACGGCCATGGTCATGAAGGCTATGGAGCATCTAGCTACGGACACGGTACTAATCAATTATAATAATAAAAACAGGGAACTGGTGGACATTGTCCTCTAGAGCTTTCTCTGAAGTTCAAGTTCAGTGAGAGTTGAAGGATTACAAACAGAAAGCACGATAACATTGGCATTCTGAACATATTTATTAGGAGAGTATCCAGCTTTGGCAGATATAGTTGCCCTCGTCTTGAATTTACTTGTCCTCGCTGCCTTTGGTGGCTTGGTTTACTTGCTCCTATCTCCCCTTCTCAGTGGTGACGGTCATGAAGGTTGGGGACGCTCAAGCTCTCCTTACTACGAAGCATTTAAGGACGGTGGACTTCTATCCCGGGTTCTCAACAGCATCGACTACGTCGACACTACTTTCGCCGTGATGAAAATCTCCGGGGATGGGTGCAGAAAGCGTGTTGCCTGCGAAATGGAGAGAACTGCTGGTCGTAACAAGATCTTTAACTACGCTACCTCTTGGTTCCGGTATGAGCCATTTATGGCACTTGTAACACTATACGATGGGTTAAAATTATGAGACAGATGATGAGTGTAATCCATATGAATATGTAACAGGAAACAAATGCGCAGCATGGACTTGTACAAGGATGCCGTCGTCTCCGGAGACAAGCAAGAGGACTGCGTTCAGTTATACCCCGACTGCACTTACACTTTGGTTGACAAAGTTGGTAAATGGGTTGGCAATTAATTTAGTATCATAAATAATCCAAGTTGAACCCTGTACCTAATTTCTGATCTAACCAGTTGTTGATATTGATATTTTGTTGAATTTTTGTTGTTGAATATTATTGAATGTATAGTTCCCAGTCCTTAACCCCGCCTTTTATCTTTGTCAGAAGGTAGCCACTATAACTTTAGCGGCGAACCGAATTCCTCAAACACTTCTTCTGTTTCATAAGTTTGTCTTGCCAAATGTTTTTCAACTGCATGCATTCCCTCCATGTAAATCATATTATTTTTGTCACTATGATGTGTTTTGACTTAAAAATATTATTGTGAAAATATAAGTTCTAAAACGGGTCCACTCATCCCTTTCCCTTATTTATACCCCACCCGAAACCCCAAAACTTGAAAAGCAGATCCGTCTGTACGTACTGTGCTATTATTTTTGTACAAAATAAACGAAGTTCGATCAAAACTAAAGTCACGCATTGCTACTAAACATTAATTTGCACCTTATTACGCCTAAGAAGACACTTCATTGCTGCGGAAAATATTAACATTAAAATGAGCAAACCAGGCTTTAACATATGAGATCTTTGATTTCTCTCATTATTTTTCCACAATTTCAATTATTGAAGAAGTAACAGTTTTTTAATAGTCACTATCTCTGGCAAACATTTATAATGGGTATAATGCATATATTAAGTTATTAAAGGTGACACTTCTTATTCGATTATTACAATTTCACTTCATTTTATGATGTACCAAATTTTTCTTTTGCAAATAAAACTCACTTGTATTATTCACTTCAAGAGTCGCTGTTTGTCAATCTTACGTGCAAGCAAAATTCTTAAATTATAATAGCATTTCTAAGCGGTCGATTCTCCATCGATGCAAAGAAACGGGGAAAGTTAGATTTGAACATCGGCAATACTTAGTCATTTACATATTTTATCAACTATGTCCTTTCCAATAAGTAACGGACAATTACAACTTGAGTTCCTCCGGAATCGTTGTTTTAGCCACTTCATAAAACACTCTGTAAATAAAATATGTAAACAATCCATGAGCTACCTGCAACCTACATAGGTACCATAATTATAATATGTTATATATAAACATAATATTTATATTTTTAACATACTTGTGAGAGTACTTCGATCGAATGGTTTTCAGATGTGCTTGTGGGTTACGAATAATGTTGTAGATACGATGAGTTATATCGAAAATGTCCTCTAGTGCATAACCACTGTAGTGAATCAGAGTTGCTGTCCACGGGTTTTGTACTCCTTTCATTTTCAGAGCGAGCAGTAATACAGCACATGCCATCATAGAATCCCGAACATCAATAAGGTCGTAGTCCATTAAACATGTTTCCAAAATGAATCTGGCCAGTGTCAGGGTTTCCATCTCGAGCTTTCCACACTAGTAATCACAATTGGGTTTAGTAAATGAAAATCAATAACATTGTACACGAATACAACCAATATTTTGCAGACGTACGCGGGCGTAACGACGCAAGAAACGATAGGAGAGCGGAACTCCAATGTCAAAGTCAAGAACTTTTAATATACGCTGTTCCATTCGAATAACATCCAGTTGAGGATACGCGTCATCACAAATATAGCAGAAGTCGTCAATGACAGGTGGACAGCGCTCCTAAAATATGCACTATGAATCAGTAAATATCTTACAACATAATCTTATAAACCAAATAATTAGATAAGTATTAAAAACATGTATCCTCCATCTTCAATATTTAGTAATAAAAATATCTTCGTCTTTCAGAAGGATTACATAATATTAAACGACGTTGCAGCACTCCACGGCTCCATTAAACAAGCTGGAAACGACTTGTAAATGGTCGTGTTCTGTTGCATTCATATATATCATACCATAGTAAAACACCGCATTCACCTTCGATACAAAAACGGCTGTCGATTTAATCCATCAACAGAGCCTACAAAGCACCATCGTCACTTGTAAGACAACCCAACTTTTATAGATCGTCAAAACATAAATAGGAAAACAAATTGTGTCAAAACACAAATGGTGCTCTCTAAAGTAAAGCAGTTGCAACAATATGATGGTCTAATAGAATAATAAACCGTTGTAACGAAAAAATCAGCTCGTCCTTAAAACATGAAATGTAGGCTTGACGAGTGTATTGAATAATGCTTGGAAAAATGTGAATACGTATGAAGCATCATAATAAGAATAATGTCAGTTCGGTCCGTCTGTGGTTTCCTGTGTTTTTGAATGTCCAAAGTCATAAACAATAGGAAACATGGCAACCAATAAGTGCTCTCAGGAAAATAAAAACACTTGGATAATATATTCGCCAAAAAATGGTTCTGATGAAAATAAAAAATATTTGGTTGCCATGATAATCAACAAGTGGTACCCGTCATAGTAAAATATATAATTGCCACGGTGACCAGAATGTGACTGATGAAAATAAAAACATCGTTTTCTATGTCAACCAAAAATGTGGTTGCCATGATAAAAAGGTGTTGTTGCTATGGTTCTCATAAAAATTAAAAAATGGTTGCCATGGCAAACGAAAATGTATCCGTTGTTTACGTAATATTGTATACGCTGTCGACTTCGAACAAGTAATTTGAAGGTCACTTAGGGATGACCTCTTGATTTTTATCTACAAATCTGTACATATGCACTATGGGACAGAATTGATTTTGGTAGTGCCAAATGGCTCCCATTTGATTCGCATGTGAGGTCAGATTGGGTAGCATAAGGGATGTTACACCATAATTTGATAAGCAATCCACTCCACAATTGTAATAAACAAGTACATGAACAAACGCAGATAAAAAAACTCGGAATTCTTCTTTACATTTGAAATACGTAAACTTCGTATTTATTGAAACAAAGGCCGGTCTCTGAAAAAAGTCGGAGGGAAAAATCGATAATTTTGTGACAGGCCGGGTCTCCAGTGTAGGCCAGTGGTCTCAAGAAAGACTTGCTGAACCTTGTGCTGCCATCTAGCAGCACAAATGGGAAGCCATACGAAATGCTTAAAGGAATAGCGTGCTCAATTGGACACTGCTTGTTGTGTACGCGTACTGCAGTTTGCCAATTAAAACTTTGTTTTAATTTCTACATGGACAGTTCAGGTAAATTCAAATGTACACAAAATACAATTTCGGTAGTCATATTCTAGTAGATTCAAAATTGTGCATTTTACAAATAAATCATAGAAAGTAGACGAATAACTCATAAATAAAGTATAATGCTCAATAATACCTATTTACAGAAACATTTACGAGTTAAAGTATTGAAAATATTTGAAGCGATTGACAACTTGATTCACCACAAGCTAACAAAGTCATTATAGATGATATGAAAAAATACTATTATTTTAGCAACAGGTCGGGTCTCCAATGTAAGTCGATCAGGAAAGGGTAAGTTTGGCGACAGGCTGGAGGCCTTTTTTGTTAAAAGTACGCTACATAAATATAAATATTATGATCAAATTTTTAACAACGAAAAACACACTTACGTCGTACTTGGCTGCAATGTATAATGCTGTAGTTCCAACTAATTGCAATTTATCTCTTTTGACTTGTACTTTACCCAGAAATAAATCTACCAGCTTGACGGCCAAATACAATGTCTCATGATTAAGTTCGAAACTTTCCTACATAAGAAAAAAATTATCAAGTTGGGTAGAAAACATTGGTAATCATTTCTGTGGTAAATGACCGTCACCTGAACTTCAACCATCCAGTCGACCAAAATTGCACGCATATTACGGTTAAGTTCATTTTGTTTCTCCAAATACTTCTTCATGGGAAACCTTAACTCACGCCGTTTATAATATGCAAATATATCCGGAGCATACAAACCAACTTGGAATGGATCATTACCAGTTTCAGCGTCGAAGTCTGTCACTCCATCAGGAACAGTGGACTTGGACTTGTTCTCTGAATTCTTTTCGTTTTTTACATTTGAAGTTTTTACATTGTCACAACTAGATAGAAATGAGTTAAAAGTTAATACATCATAATATATTACAGTATAAAAATGAATAATAACCAACTAACACTGGAAACTCAGGAGAGGAAAAAGCCGTGGTGTACAGCAAAGACTCTTCAACGTCTCCTGTGCTAGATGAGCTGTTGGAGTGGATATTTAAGGTAGAGTCCACAACATTCTTTTTACTGCGAGTACTTCTCTTCACATCTCCATTGGTACTCGAAGACTGTACCAAATCTACACCTACCTTAGAATTCGATTTCGAGCGAGATCTTCGAAAATTTGGCTTCTTGGAAACACGTAGAGCACTTGGACTTGCTTCTGTTTCGTTAGAACCATTTGTTTCATGTGGTAAAAGACTTTTAGACCTAGCCCTTGTCATCACTCGCTCTCCTGGCTGATCTGTTGTACCTTTCACCACGTCTTTCCCCGCCACATTCTTGTTTTTTGTTGCCTACACATAAAAATTAGTTTGTGACGAACAATTTATGGATAGCTATAATACAATACAATTCAACATCGCTACAACAACAATTATAATCCATAATTTTTCATCTCAACCAACCAATCCCATCCCGGCCAGGACTGGCGAAATTGGCAAAAGGACCCCCCCCCCACATAAAGTATGGGAAAATTTCAGTCTGTCCGATTTGGAAATTTGGACAGAGGTAGAATTTGACTTCCTGAACAACATTTGCTTTAAACTCAAAAAAAAAATCTACCATACTGTTTAACCGTTACAGGTCACCAATACAAAGAAATGCATTTTGTCTAATGTTACTAAAACTACAATTTTGCACAGATTCCGAACGCGACATCCCTAACCATGTATGATAAACCTCGATTAATATTCTATACCATCTGAACACTCCTGGTCACCAAAGGTCACAATAGGTCACCTACAGAAACAAGTGGCGTCTTTCAGATTAGCCTATAAATTACTCTTACTTCCTAAGATACTCGGCATGAACAGGGTAATAAAGACGACCCGGCATACTAGCAAAGTAATTAAGAATGTCAATTCTGAAAAATAGCCATATAGTTTAATGAGTACAAAATAGTCATTTTATTTTTGCCTTTTCTGAATCGTCTATTAATTGTGCTGGAAAATTAATTTTAATAAAATTTGTATTTCCTACATGCGTTTTTTCGTTTTATGCCATTACATAACTTTAATTTCCTTATGCATTGTTGACTGACGGGAAGCCGTAATGAAGATGGGCGAATATATGTAAGCAAGTAAATGTATGCATGACAAAAAGTTGATCGGTGATAACAAGTATCGAACCCTGCATCTCTCACATTCCGGATGAGCACTCTGCCATTGAGCTATATCAACCGCAATTACCAACTATTGCCATTTATACACTTATTATGCTATCACTCTTCTGTATCTTCCTCAACTGGAGATACAGAGAGCGGGGAATACAAACTG
>JAAXYV010000624.1:0-11594 GCA_036851875.1 Novacerus sp. FZ-2019
TCTCGCCTAAATTCCAGCTCTGTTGACATTTTTTGCAAAGCTGTCGACCCAGTTCATGAAAGATATGTACAAGAGCGTCCGGACCTTACCCAGAGGGCTCTCATATAATTAAGGAAGTTGGTAGAAAATCACCTCGGGATTTGCAATTGTAGAGAATTTTGAATAAATTTCCGAAATTCCTTGTTCACATAAGACTTGGCAACGTGAATCGATTGATTAGAGAGATGTTGAGTTGAGTTGAGTGAAGTTAGTTGCTGCACGTGAGGTTAGGCATGCTGCGCGTGTGAGTGAGTTGACTGAGTTTACTTGAGCTGAGCTGAACTGAACTGAGCCGAGGCGAGAGGAGTGAATCCGTTCTTGTACGTATACCTACAGAGAACGAGAACTAGTCTTCAGCCTCGTCTCTATCTCAAGCACAACTTGTTATTCGCTTGTTGTTGCCTGACTCTCTTCTTGTACTCCTTACCTCTTGACTTGAAAGACTACTAGAACAGTGTTTGACTTTGTATTTTTCTTGTGTTGCCTGCTGAATACTCGCACTCACATCACATCCTATACTCTCATATCACTCCATCCAATTCAATTCAAACTCTGCATACAGTTCAGCGAAGTTGAGTCAAGAAGACATCCTGGCATATATACAACACACTCTGCATTCTGCATTACTACTTCTACATACAACATTACACATCATACACGTCTAGACTTTTAGACTCTGTTTATATCTCGTATAAGCTTCAAGAGCGACTTGCCGGAACGGAATTATATCTCATTCTCTCCTTGGAGCAAACGAACAAAACATAAGCTATACACTGCATAAGCCCTAAAAAGAATTATTTGTCTTGTCTCCGTGTCTTGTCTTTTGTACATTGTACTTGATTGTAGTCTACTGCTCCTCTGGTCCTGTTCTCTCGGGACAGATTTTACTTTCAGTCTTACATTTATATATACGTATGTGTATGTATACATGACACACAGCCCGGAAGACCTCCTTACTATCATCATACTTTATCATCACTCCCGACAGTTCACGTCCAAGCGTGATAGCCTAGTCTAGTCTTTGCCTCTTACTATTGTTCTGAATTCTCTTCACTGTTCACAAAACTTACATAAAACATTAATCAAATTTCTGCACACAACAAGCAAGGGTAGAAAAACTTGAAAGTGAAAGTAATCAAATAATGACTGACTTCAAGCCCAGTGAATAGATATTCTTAGTAGTAGTTTGTAAATATTTAATTCAACACTAAATAATTTATTGGTTAAAATCACTTGTATAAAGATGGAAAAAAATTACCGCTCTACTAATGTTAAAGCCGGTGTGGCAAGAATTCCGACTCTGACACGTGACTTGATTTTCACGTAAAATCTAATTTCCCTCTTAACTACCATTGAGTAATTCAATAGTATCAGTCACTCAGTCAAGAAGATAAACGGAGTATAGATTTATCCAGATAAGCTTCAAGAGAGTTTTAAATTCGCACGAAGCGCTGAGTATACAAAAGAGCTTTCCTAAGAGCTACTACTTTCAACTTTGTCAACGATCAACTAGAGAGCAAAAAAGGAAGGAAGAGGAAATGGATGTACCGAAAATCGACCAGTTTTGGGAAGACCAGCCGGTCAATAATCATGGTCATCATAGTCACAGTCATAGTCATAGTAGCAGTGGTGGCAGTGGCAGCGGAAGCGGACACTTACAGTATGAGAGGTAAGACTTTTTTACACATTATACTTAAACTGATCACTGCCAATCAATTTCTTTTACTTTCTTTCATACGATTTTCTTTCACTCACAGAGTAAGGTACTTTTTCAACATAGTAGTAGGTAGTAATGCTAATAATATAGCTCCTTGCTAACCTATACATAAGTTTTCTGCTGCTATTCTTCGTTACTTCGAGGTAACTCTGAAAGACCCAACAAGAAGCATTATACCCCGCGTACTTCCTAACATAACACAACCCAACCTTTTTTTCGTATGTCCTTTTAAAAGTTCTTTATTCCCCTTTTTATTCTTTCATGCCCATGTCGGTGTTTCAATGCTTTCAAGCACTTATTTTTATTTCATAGGCTCTTTATCTATCTCACCTCACATTGCGTTGAGTTCCGATATTCCTATTATTCTCCTGGACTGCCATTCATTTAACACAAATAAACTGGATGAATGCTTTTACTTTGTTGCATGCTATTGTTAGTGTGTTGGTTTAGATATATTATGCAAACATTATAGCTGTAAGCTTTCTCTATTCTATTTTCTTTCACTCTATCTGACTCCATGTCTGTATCCTTGACATTTTATTTTGTAATAATGTACTGCAGTTTTCTAACTTTTGTTATAGTCTGAAGTTAAATTGTATTGAATATCTTTTTAGATGAAAGTAATGTCTTTCGAAAGTTTAAATTTAAGATGCAGTTACATAAACAATTCGTATAGGTGTATGTATCCCTCTAAGTTTGATATTTACAGTTGATAATGAGCGGAATGAAGTCATAATAGAAAAGAGTATATTTCATTTGACATTGTATTTTCATACATAATCTTCACTGCACTTTGAAATTGTCAAATGTTGGGGATTGAGTTCAAGCAAAAAATGATATTAATTGAATAGTATATATTGTACTTTATACAAACAGTGTGGAATTGNATTGTCAATTGTTGGGGATTGAGTTCAAGCAAAAAATGATATTAATTGAATAGTATATATTGTACTTTATACAAACAGTGTCGAATTGAATATAGTGTAGTGTAGTGCTCTATATTGCAAGCAATTTATTCCACTTCTTTTATTATATACATTCAACATTGCGAAACTTTGTAAAATAATTGACTGTACTATACAGTGTCAGAAAGATAAACCTGAACTTGATTCCTCATACTTCAGTTTTAACTATTAAACAACGATGAATTGACACAAAATCAGTGGTAATTGGACTAGCATGTTGCATGGTCAGGGATGGGATGATGCTTGTGTGTACATTTCCCATATTATTATCTTTATGTACGTACAAGCTCTAAATTGTTCATAATAGTTATAATATTTTGCAGTCATACAAAGAAGGCATGATTATGGCAAAACGCATGGCAATGTGGATTTTAAAATTTTTCCTAGCAACTACTGACTATGAGAAACCATACACGCTAAAGACCGTGTAAACCTAGCACAACACACAAGGCTGGCAAAGGAAAAAATTATATTACAGTATAGGGGCAGACGACCTTCCTTGAATAATTTCGTAATTGCATTTTTTTTAATTCCAACTTCTTGCTTTGTAGTTGTGTTGTGTATCATGATTATTTTTGTATCACACTTAGTGCAGCGATTTTCTTATAATATTCTGCTAATTTTGCAGGTATATATATGTACATATATATATAAACAGGTTATTTTTTACCATTTTTGCCAGCGTCATGAAACAACTTGCTTAAGTTGTCCTAAGGCATAATTCCCATGTATAGGTGAGAGTGAGACTGAGACTAATCGTAAATCGTATTCTACTTACTACACAAGTAATTGGAGTTGATGATGTTTAAAATAAACAAATCATAATTGCTCAACATCAGCATTTGCATTAGATCATATTGGTTTCAATTTATTCACATGAAACTGAGACCAAAGGAGCAACTGGATACATTTTATCACCAGGCAAAGAGTGAGTGGAGTCAGCTTAGCAATGCTTTATCATATACTATCATCAGAATGCGTCTTCGTGCTGAGCTCGGTCAGGCTCTCAGAGAGGAGCTCAAAAGCTAAATAAAGATTAGACTTTACGTTACTACACATTACCGCTCATTCAGTATAGCATAGCTATACGATCTTTATACATACACTACACATATATATATATATATTCCTACTGGCTAGCAAGTTCCGTTCCTTTTCCATACCTACCACATCACACCACATTGAACACCATGGAATATTGAACCCGGTGAGAGCTCTACGAACTTTGTTTCGTTCAAGGCAAAACCAAATTTGTAAGCATATATACTACATAGAGAAGCAGATATTTATGCAAGTTGTACTAATCTACCGTTTACATTAACATTCTGTCTGACTGCGTATTCTTATTCCTGAACTCATTACCATTACCCGACTACTAGAGGAGAGGAAACTTGGACTAGAACTAATTCCTGTTTACAAATAATACTGGATTCAATTCAAGCACTAAAGCAAAGCATAATCATCATCATCAGCAACATCAGCATTACAGATAGAAAAAGAATTCCTCTTTCCCCCTCAGTTTTTAAATAAATATTTCCAGAGTGCCTGACAAAAACGTTAAATACACTAGCCATTATTTATGCAATAAATAATGTGTTTATAAAGATTAGCAATGCGTAATTTCCTCTATATGCCCTTACTTTTTCTAATATATTCTACTTACAACATACTTCAAATCTATAAAAACAAAACAAGACAGCTGAAGTATATAGATAAATTAACTTTTCAACTTTCCAATCGTTTTCTCTCAGCCTCAGTTTTCCTTACAAATATGCTTGAAATGAAGGTCCAGATAAAATGTCTTAATACTTCACTTGACTGAATGACTGACTGACTGACTGACTGTTTATTGAGGTTGTTTTGAGCAGACAGTCAACAGTAGATTATTACCATTGCATCGTTACTACTATACTGTTACTACTACACTACTACTGCAGGTTGAAGTATATAAGTGCTGGATTTTTTATAATGTCCTTATGGGTTATCTTAATGTTACAATTGTTTAAGGCTGGAAGTTGATTCCTTGCGTTGCTTTGCTTGACTTGACTTATCTTTTGCGTGTTTGAACATAAATATATATATATTATCTGTATTCTGTATAATGGTATACAATACTTGTAAGGATTATAGGCTGTATAGTTAATGTGGTTTTTCTGGAGGAGGTAAGGAAGGACAGAATGAAATAGACCAATTACAGGTGCGAAACAGAGTGATGCTTATGATGATTATTATTACCGGTGATATAAGTAAGTTAGTACTGAATAGTGTTTTAGATTGTGTGTGAAGTTTTACTTTACGTTAAGTTTGCAGTCTTTGCCTGGGGTTTATTTGACTAGATTTTGACTCTGCTTTGTTGTTTTTAGTAGTGTTTCTTTACAAGTGTTGGAATGCACATGTCTCAGCATAAAGAAATGTATTTAGTTGAAAGTTGAGGCACATTTTGTTTTTAATTCGGTCGTGGGTTTCGGTTCACTGTATTTTAAGTGTATTTAATGGATTGAGTTGAAACAGAGCTAAAGTATATCCATGCCAGTATTAACTTTGCCCTGCCTAGTGTGCTCTATGTAATGTATATAGCTTTGTGTATGAAGAGTTTAATTTAAATTTTGTATTTGTTTTGACTTGCGCTACTGTGCAGAGTCATGATAATCCCTATAGCGCCGCGTGCATGCATGCATGCCAAAACATTTAATGACACTCCTTGTGAGTCCAAATTCAAATTACCAATTTGCGTTCTACATGTGAATTTTTTTCTTAGTTTTGAATGTTAATGGATGCAAAGCTTAATTCCACTTTAGTACTACATTGAATTGCATTGTTATTCTTGTTGTGTTTGTGTTGTCTTTAATTTGGGTTCCTGGCACTGTTGGTTAGCTACCTATAAATTATGGTAGAGTGCCGTATGTTTTTTTCAGTTTTTTTGTACTACATAGTTTATCTTGGTTTGCCTTGGGATGATACTGTCTAGGATATGTGATGATGAAAACGAAGTTGAATTGCAGTAAACTAACTTGACTAACTGTAGTTGTTGCGTGTTGGAGAATTTTTGGGAGTTTGCCTTTTCTGATTTTACGAATTTCACTCAACACAATCATACTACGTTACATTGACTGCAATTGAAGCAAAGCGAACCTATAGCCAAGTCAAGTTAATAAAGCAAAGCCTACGAAAATATACATGTTTACTTTACTCTATGCTGCATAGCACTAGCGATTCCACGTTCCGATGTGAGTCAGGGTTACCATTATCTCATTTAAACATAATACACCTATTCAACATCACACTACATACAGTACACATTACTAAACACTAGTTTTGGCACTATTAAACTCTCATCTGTCTGCATGTTGACTTAACTTGACTTGATTCTTGATTGTGTGGAACTGGAGTTTTTGGTAGTGGTGGCAGCAGAGTTGGTTTAGTTCAAGATAATGTGTCGTATTGACACTGCACTGCACTGCCACTCTGCCATGGCTACTGAGGAATTCGTATAACTTTTCCAGACTGCATAATATAATTCGTCAGTGTAGCCAGAAACTATACCTTCTCACGTATTCAAGAGTAGTAGAAACCATTCTAAGGACTCCTCGATACGTTTGAATACATGGGAAGGTATGGTTCCTATAGACTATATTGACGAATTATATGCCGTCTGGAAAAGTTATAGGAATTTCTCAGTATATACAGACAGACACAACATATTTACAAAGTCAAAAGTCTAGATAGATAGCATAGCTATTTAAAACTACAAGAATGTGCAATCGGATACAATAATATGGTAGGTTGAGTTGATTTGGCTGAACTGGAATAGTGGGAATGGAATAGAAATTGAAACATCCTTCGCTTCCACTTCCCCTCATTTTGCATTAGATGTGATGTGATGTGACGTGATTAAATGGTGTGTATTTTGTGTGCTATATTTTAGTAGTAGTTGTACTTGTACTGCAGCAAGCAGTATGAAAGAGAGATGGAGAGAGTGTTTGTGGTTTTTTGTCTTTCCACTTCCAGGCTGCAAACTTTGTACTTGGTTATTTCTGTTCTATCTGTGGGTACTTTGCTATACGTTTAAATTTAGTATGGTGATGGTGGCTTTAAAGACGGATTATTGAGCTATAGAGGGAGAGAGAGAATGAGAGTCTAGATGAATTTCTGTCCTTCCTTTGGTATTTAACTTATTTGCCTCGAAGTGAATATAAATAGTTTCGGTTAGTGTGAACAACATGGAGTGGAAATCTGGAAACCAAGCTAAGTCAAGTGCTCTTGATTTAGTGATAGATTTATGGCGTCCTGACGTGAAGTTTCTGTACGAAAAATCACCGAATTGTTGGCAGATTGACATAAGACAAACTTAATTTTCATTACTTTTTATAAAACTTGATATATTTTCAGATGTATGTCTTATAAATTCTAGTGCTGTTGCTTCAGCACTGACACACTGAATTTATTTATTATTTTTAATTTAATTTCAACCAATATATCTGACATGCCTTTGTGTTTGTAACCCTTATAATTTACCCCTAGTACTTATATAAAAATAAGACCATAACATAACATTTTAAGGACAGTCAATTTACATTTGTTAACTATTAGGGTATATTGGTAATTGAGTATTTTTTAGCTTAATTTAAGAAAAAGAAAATTATAGTTGACCAATTGCATCGAAATGACAAGAATTCATAAGTTGAGAGGGCTGAGGAGTAGACAATGGGCACGTTTTCAAGTGTACCGGTCCACCCTGTAGACCTGGTGGACCTCTACAGGTACATACAACTCATTGTAGCTAGTGAGGTGGGCCGGTCCATCCTGACATGTAATTGTTAATGGAGTGAACCTGTTCAAGCCCTCTTCTGATGGAACTATTAAATAAATGTAGTGGGTGACTTAGCCACCAAAACTATTAACAACGTAAGTAGTTGTGTTGCGAAAAACAATTTGATTTATCATTATGATGATATTGTAATATCTGTAAATTCTCTATAATATATAAATTCATTATCAGTAACTACTGCTCAAATTGAACTATAAAAACTTCGTAGTCACCAAAATTACAATAAAAGACGGCATAAAATTGCTGTTCCCGAAGTACTGGAATCCCTGATGAATCAAT
This sequence comes from Novacerus sp. FZ-2019, assembly GCA_036851875.1. Lineage (NCBI taxonomy): Eukaryota > Metazoa > Arthropoda > Collembola > Entomobryomorpha > Tomoceridae > Novacerus > Novacerus sp. FZ-2019. Next base: position 7,829 of record JAAXYV010000624.1, read on the forward strand.
CAAGTGGTATTTTGCAATAGAACCCTGAAAACAATTCCAGATTAAATATCGTTGTCTACACCTCAGCCAGTTGAGTTGAGAGTGCAGAGGACTGAGAATCAGTATCATGAAAGGAAAAAAAATATTTATGTCCGTTATTTCAAATTTCATTGAACCCAGGAACCATTTTAATTTTAGTTTTAGTTATGCGGCGTCCAACAATAACTCCCGTTTGCTCCAGTGTATTTCATTATTCAGTTGCACATGTTCATATTATATGATACACTCACACTCTCAATTCTCTCATTTATTTGCCCTTCAACTATTATTTTACAACATTTGCATTTTATTCTTTGCGAAAAACTCGTGCACATTATGTCAAACTATTAGCTGAAACTTAGCATAACCCAAGAGCATAATAGCCATAATACTTAACCTAACTTTGATAGTAAACCAAGTTTTCACAAAACATGTCAAATGCTTTGCCACGCTACTCACATAAAACTTAAATTAACCTCTTACATTAACTCAAACCTCAACTCAACTAAACTCAACTCAACTCAACTCAGCTCAACTCAGCTCAACTCAACCACAACATTGAACAATTGAACATACCGACACGGCTAAACGTGCTTTTGTATTATATTATATTTCCTTTCCTCGCTCAGGTTATGGCTGCATTAGCAGGGCAGTTAAGCAATTGTAATTTGTGCTGCTGGCCGTATATTAGTACTTTTTCTAGCATAGTCTACAACATAGTGTGAGATGTATAGTCATCCTAATCTAAAGAATTATGAAGTTGTAAAGTCATTTACTGCATGCTTTACCTACTAGTACCACACATCATTATATACTACTTATATATATATATACACTGGAGGCAAAAAAAATGGAGGTCAAAACCGGAGAGTTCACTTCTCTGCATCAAATTAAATGCTTTTCCTTGGTTAGCCTACTCTCTCGTCGACTGCACTGCTGCAGGTATATAATATAGACTAGTCTAGGTTTGCTTTTGCCTTTGTCTTGTCTTCCCATCTTGCCAACTCTGCATAGCGTATATAGTACAAAGAGCTAGGTAATCACATAAGAAGTAATAAGGCAGTAGTTTGTGCATATATATTATATCTATCTATTCATAATAACGTAAAGAAACTCTTCAAGCTAAGATAGCATAACATAACCAAAGTATGCGTTCCCATGTGTAATGTAATGTAATGTGATGTAATGTAATCCGGTCCGGATGGAGCTTGTGTGAGCTTACGCCTTACTTATTTTACTTTCCCTTGCTTTCCTCTCCTCTCTCCTCATCATGTAACGTCCTCCACGTCTGCCTGTGTATATTAGGCTTAGACAGAATCTCTTTTTCCCACACCTTATATTTATCCAGCCTAAAATCCTGCAGCCTACTTTTTTTCTCCCTCTCTCGTTTCAAACGAATATCTAAAGCCAAAAATTGTGTAATTCTCTCTCTCTCTCGCTGTCTCTTATGTATTTAAATGACATTAGACTTCTTGGTATTTGCGATGAAAAGACGTGCTGAAATTCTAGGCCGTCTCATGACTCTGACAATGAGCTGAAATGTATTATGAGATGGTATATAGTGAGGAACTTGCTCAATTTTCAGAATGTCGAAGAGATTTAAAGAAAATGTTTTCTACTTGGTAATAATACCATCTATTTTTCCAGGCTGGCTATAATATAGAGTATACATAGCAACCAAACCACACACGAGATAACTTTTCAACATTTCAAAACTTTTCATGATAACTATTTGTCGGGTTATAGAGTTGTGAAAGGATTCTGAAAGGAAAATGGGTTGTTTGGTGAGACTCGTAGACAGAATATATCCTATAGTTACAGAGAATTCACAAAAGTACCCAGGCTGTATAAGGACTAAATTAACTAACCGAGAACAGTTCCTTCCTAGGTATATACCTATATAGTTTATGGTGAATATATGTATACTAATATATATGCATATATTCTACATATAATATATAGTGTATAAAAGTTAAAATGGTGTATGTCTATTCTATGGGTACTACGTATATATGTATGTAAGCATTAAGAAGAGACCTAACAACTAACATGTATGAGAGCAAACAAGAGTCACGTTTTCCTCAGCATGATTCAATTCGATTCAATTCCAGGCAAGTCACTCTTATAGACAGACTCACTTTATTCCCCTGCTCGCATGTTCGCTACATGTGCCCTATATATTACATTTAGACGTAGGTGTATTGTAAAGTAAACTATCCACGTTTTCTCATGTAATATGTAGATATGGGTCTAGGTATATTGTATGATGTTGGACTATGTGTATAGTGTATAGGTATATTATAACTTTATATGTTACGTTTATACATGATGACTATACAGCAGCTACGTATTTAACTTATGAGTATTTCTTTCATGACTTCACTTGAGAGTTGAGACTTTCTGCAAGGTTGAACTTAAATGTAGTTTGGAGTATTATGCTATTAAAACAAAGACTAGTTACTATAATGCTTAGCAATATTGGTGATGGAGTGAGAGACTTCATATAAACTTGCGAATATTTTATGCATAATATATAGGTATACTTACTTGGCTTGCTTGTATCTCTTTACATCAAAACACAGCCATAGTCATAATATTCCCTTACTTATTCTTATCTGTGCAGAACAGTCTAGTACTGTTCAGTTAAGTGCAGTGCAGCATGAGCACTAAGAGCCCATGTAGCGTTCTATAACTCCTTTTCATAAAAAATATATGGTAAAAATTCTTTCATTAAGAGCAAATGTCAAATGTGTATGTGTGTACGTGTGCACGTATATATAGATGTGTATCTGTAGTTGACTTCTAGAGCTATAATATAGCTATAGAGGTTTAACTGAAACATGGGAACTGCGATGAATAGTTAATATTTATAGCACACAACACTGTATGGTAAGTGCCGAGGTGCATAATAGTGTAATAAATCAACCCTAAACTGAGGAAAACCTAGATTATATTGTATTTTGTATTTTCTATGTGCTGGATGTATATTGTGTAGAGCAGATACCAGGAGCAGTTTTAATATCTTTACTTTACTGTTTATGGTGGTTTACTTGGGGGAATGTGGATATAATGGAAATACGCTGATGCTCAGATCGAAACTTTCAAATGAATATTTTGAACATGTAAAATGCCAGGCCCGTAGTCTGACTTGATTTATGTGCTTTGTATTACTATTGAGTAAATATTGGTGAACGCGTCTGTGCAAAGGAATGAATTCTGAATTCGTTATGACATTTTTTTAACGAGTCAGGGTATAATTATAAGTTTATGAAGATTTTGAATATTGAAATTGACAAAAATGTATTTCAAGTTGAGGCATCAATCCTTGTGCTTCGAGAGCCTTGTCTCATTCATTATGTATTGTTCTTCTGATATAATTTCTATACGAAACCTATAACCTAAAATAGCTTAAGCTAACCTAACCCCTAACCAAACTAAAATTAACCATCTGGAGTTGCATAAGGTGTGATGCCTCAACTTTCATAAGTTATGCACTACCAAGTCAGCCCTTTTAAGGTGAATGTGACTTTTTTATGAGTTTCTATTGTCTTTGTCATCTTGCGAACCAGTCTTACTTTAAATGTTCTAACGACAGTGTTCCCACGGCACAATGAATCTTTACCACAACCAACCACACAGAGGTGTACCAGACTTGTTCCATACAAGATTGAGTGAAAGTCTGCGTGTCCTCTCCATAAGCCAATGTTTAAGCGCGCTCCGCCACCGCTTCACATAGCCTCCCTACGCA
>JAAXYV010000625.1:0-11585 GCA_036851875.1 Novacerus sp. FZ-2019
ATATATGGAGAGAGAGAGAGTAGCAGCAGCCCAAACTTTATCTCGGTTTACTGAGTGCAAAGGAGAAGAAAGCCGAACGGGTAGCTAATTGTTCAAGTGTCGCATAATAGGGGAATGTTAATTAAATGGACGGCTTTATACCAACATGACATTCCCAAAAGACAACCACGCCACATCCAGCTAAGCCAATTCAAGGTACACACACTATAGGCAGCGAGAGAGAGAGAGAGAAAGGGGGAAGCAAGAAAGCTTTCGGAGCAAAGGTTAAGTTAGGTAACACTCATTTAGTTGAGTCTGTTGAGGATATAGCAGAGAACAAAGGCAAAGGAGCAGAAAAGCAACCTAACACATTACAGAACAAAAACTGACGAATGGAAATCAGTTTCTCACTCTGAATTAATAAAGTGAATGCGGCACGGGCAAGACACATTTAATGGATGCCACTATACTAATTAATCCAAGTTGCATAGAGCATAATAAATGAGCTCTCCTCTCTCTCTCTCTGTAGGGCATGCAGAGTTGAGTTGAGTTGAGTTGAGTTAACGCTTTTCGCTTAGTTAACTTTATTTAATGTTGAATGTTGAAGGCTGGAAGACGTGATGGTCGACTCTATATGGAACGACGGTGCCTATGATGTACGAGTTCATAAAGTCATTCAAGACAAGGACCTTCCTCAGTTCCCAACTATCTTCGATTGTGAACTTAAGGTGAGTGGAGACTCCTTGCTACACAAACAACACTTTATTTCTACTTTGCCCTACTCTCTACCACCATCATAATAGTAATAAATATACTGCCTTCCTTCCTTGTGCATTTTTTGAGAGACTACCGTTGAGCAAAGTGGAGACACTCACTGCCCCTAGTACTCTAGTTTTGCTCAAACTGTAATTTCAGTTCCATTCATATAAATTATATATATATATATATATATATATATATATGGATGGATAAATATATGTAATTGACCCACCGTCTTTGTCCTTATAGCTTCCTTTTCATCTAACGTTAAATAAACCGTACGATGTGTACAAAAACTGTCTTTTAATGAAAACTGTTGTTTTTTGTTTGCAGATACCTAACACAAGTTATATTTCACGGAAAAACTTTTTGTACGGAGGTAAGATATCATCAAATTACTATTACCGCATTTCAGATCTAATTATCTATATCTATAGATTAATCTGATTGATTTTTTTATTACGGGTTCAATGGACAGAGTTAGCAGATTACATTTAAGATATTTCTGTATTTTTATTAACCTCTGTGCGTCACTGAAGGGCCAAAGGTGCCAAAAATATCACAATGATTAACTATTCTTACAGCAAACTTTGTGTTTTTTTGAGCCGTGGCTATGGTTCGAACGATTATGCAAAAAGTTGAGTTCAACCAGCGCTCACCTATTAGCTGAGAATTTCAGCATGAATCTGCAGTAGTGAGTCAGCAGAACCCATATTAATTAAATTTTATTCAGCCCATTTAAGCTGCCTGCTTGCATTGGCATATTATAACAGAATTTTAGAGACTGTCCCATTATTGGTGTTGGTAGATAGAAATATAAAATTGTAAAACATGATTCAGTTACACTAGAATTCAAACCGGCATGCTTATGGCCTATGGAAACTGAAAAAGTTTAGTAGGTCGCGGTCGGTGGATCCACTTTTACCGTAAACATCACAGTACTAGTAGAAATAGAATATGAAGAAAATATGTAGGAATTCGAATGTAAAATATACAATCAATTTTCAAGTATATACTGAAAAGAAAGATATGTAAATATATCGTCTATCACTGTAGTTTGAGACGGAATAAAATTGGTTTTCGATGAATGTCTCTACGGCAGAATTTGATGTTATCTCATAAAATGGGAATTGATGATGTTGAATATCACACCTAAGTGGAGAAATTCGTTCATCAGATTTTTCGATTTGTGTTTTCTAAGGAATGGAATGGAAGTGAGAAAATAAAAAGCATGAAGTTGATGGGGATGCTGAACTAAGATTGTTTTTATGTATTATGTTTAGTTATATAGCGTGAGAATATTATTATGTGATGTGGGATGGGATGTGAGGGAGAGTCTAGAGTTAAAGAGAGGCGAGTTGAAGATTGGCATCCGTGGCCGAAAGAAAACCGCAAAACAATCTGTGCTCAGTGAGACAGGAACTTTGGCTGCTCAATTTTTCCCACGAGGTTCTTAGTAGTTAAGTAAAGTGAAGTAAAGGGTTTTACTGCTAAAGTATACGTGTAATTCAGTGCAGTGATGCGCTTTAGTTGAGTATATACTACGAACACATAGTATACCTAATACCTACCTATACACTCTAATAGTAGTGTTAGCTTGCCTGCCGATGGATGAATGGGTGGAATGTGCAAAAGCCTGGGAGTTGCATCCCATCATCACAGTTGTAACTTGCAATCCATGTAAAACGCAATGAAACGCAAGTAACTCATAATTTCCAGAGCTCAGACTTAAATTTGATGGGCTACTTAAATTCTAAAAGTGACTTTGCCTCCGTAATTTCTCTTTGCGGTTGTTTTGCTGGTAATTAATCAGTCATTAGGTGGCCCTTGGGATTCTCCTTCCATTTCCATCATATTTCATTTCTGCGATGAACTAAACTATATATTATGAGGAGATGAGATGAGGCCACGACTGACTATTAGGAATTAGTAGCAAAAGCAGGCAACCAGTAGTAAAGTCAAAGTGAAGTACGTAGTAGAGATGCAGAACACCAAGTCCATTATACATAAGCTTTCAAACTCTCATCCTCATCATCACTCTAATCAAAATCTACTTGACCGTGTAATTAGGCTGGGTAGTTAATCAATTAGGTACGGCAGTAATCTAAAGCATAAATATTTCCAGAAGACCCTTAACGTCTGTCTACTCCTTCAATCCGACTTTATTCAGAGTTGTGTGTGACTTATGCATACTCGGATTGTATTTCTACCCCTTTATCCCAAGCTACATATTCTATACTGGAATTAAACATCAATTGTAACACCACAAGAACTACCACTCACTACCACTAATCTTTCATTCTTTCCTGACTGCAAAGAGTAAAGGGGAATCGCTTCACCTCAGTCCAGTCAGTCCCAAGAGAGCGACGTCGTGGGGGTCAGAGACTTAATACACTGCAGTGCGCAGATTCCTTTTGAATTATGCCTTATCACAGCAATTTAGATGGGATATCTTGGCTGAAATCTTAAGCCGGCAGCATCAGATTATATTACATTACCATTACATTACTTACTCTATGAGGCAGGAACGGGAAGGTAAAAGCTGAGGCAGGGATTATATAAGTAACTTACGAACAAGGGACAAGGAAAAGAGAGCAGGGTCAGACCAACCAATCTCAATCTACTCTCCAGTCCAGTTCAGTCCAGTCGTCTTATTAGATGGCTACAAGCCTTAATTTCAATGTAGCTCTAGGTCTATGAGTACAGCTGAATTCAAGGCAAGAGTGTTGGTAGGTAGAGTGTAGAGTTAGGTATAATACAACATATCGGGAGAAAACCAATCGAAACGTAAACCCGGAAGCAGTCCATAAATGAGCCCATAATAGAAATGGCACACACTCACGCAATTCCTTACATAAACTCGGATGGGAGCTTTGAAATTCGATTCCGTTCACAGTTCACTTTGAGCTTGAGACTTCTGGAGTCTTTTACTCATACTACCTAGGAATATAATATTGTGTTGTGGGACTGGTAGGCTGAGTGAGAGTTACAGAATTTCCTTGCAGAGTGTAAGAAGGGAAGAGAACTGAACGGAGTTGAACATAAATCAATAAATGTCTTTCCCAGCTTCTCCGCCTCTTTGTTTGTACACAACACACTTAGGTATAGGTATGTTACTTAACCTATACTACTGTGCTGAACTTACCTACCGTACCGCACTGCTCTGGTTTGGGGTCCAGGAACCAAACGAAACGACAACGACGAGTGAAACGACTCTCATCACATAACATTACTACTTTACTTAACTTACATACATCATATGAGAATGAGAGCATGAGTTTAGTTTTTGTCTAGTTGAGCTATATTATGACTGTAATACCCCTGTGGGCTCGACCTTCCGGTTAGTCCTGTTCACCTTGCAGCATTGGACCTAAGCAAACAACTCCGGTCGTTTGGCTGGTTGGGATCTAATCGAATATTTGTACACCGAACAGGAAGACCGCTGACTTTGGCAAATTTCCATTATACCAATTCACTATGTCCTACACAACTACTAGGTATTACTAACTAACTAAACTAGTATGTGGTCTGGTCTGCATGCCATGCTAGTCAGAGTCAGATAGCTGGGTCAGATTTCGGGTTTAAATGGATTTACTTTGCTCAGCTGTAGTTAAAGTTGAACCATAAGTTGGTATATACAGCGGAACAGAGTGACCATTGAAATCTTGCGAGGGTAATACACGATGACATATCATGATGGATTGCCCTCTGTGCTCTGGATCTAGGAAGAGATTAAAAGAAAATAGGTTTGTAGCCTGCGCCTCTCCTCTTATATGGCATGGTCGGATGGTGTTTGGGTAGGATATGAGAGTTGCACACTCGTTTAATTTCTGTGCATTGCACTTGCTGTCTACAGCTGGAAGGTGGTGAACTATAGACATGATTGAATCCAATTTGTATTGAATTGGAGTGTGTGAGGTTGTTGCTGTGAAAGAGTTGAACTGAGAGGACTGAAGTAGTTCAAAGACTTGAGACAGGAGTGTAGGTCTGGAGTGGAGAAGTAGACTTACTAGCATATGTGTGTGTGTGTGTGAGAGAGAGAGAGAGAGAAAGAGACTTGTGTACATACGGAGTTGTTTCATAGTTATGTGCTTGCTTTGCTTTAGAAGTTGTACATGGTAGGTAACTTAAGAGCAGGAAGAGTGGGTAGAAGATATATATGCATACACTCTATACGATGGGTTGTTGGAATGAAAGTAATGCAAGGTTGTGTGAGGGAGGGAGGGAGAGAGAGTGGAAGGTAAGAGTAGAGAGATAGATGAATGTATACAACGAATGTGATTTGTGTGTGATATGTAATGTAAGTTGTCCACTTTTGGCTCAGATGTTCGTGCGGCTGTTCGTGGATGAGAATTTGGACCGTATGGTTCCCATTTCCAAACAACCCAAGGAGAAAATCCAAGCCATTATCGACTCATGCACTCGCCAATTCCCAGAATTCGCCGAACGGGCTCGTAAACGAATCCGAACTTATCTGAAATCCTGCCGTAGAAACAAACGCTCTCGAGACTCGAACGGATGGGAATCGGTATGTGAACTACACCCTTCTTGTATTTCATTATATACTTATACCATTTATAATACCATAGTTTTTCTATACTAGCTAGCTTAGAATAACTAAGTTCGAATTCGAATGTTCTGTTCTTGTTCCTGTATGATGTAGTCTCTAGTAGAGGTTCGTGGACTGTAGCTTTCCTTCCTTTCTTTTATTGAGAACTGTCTATACAACATGTATAGGCAGTAGTAGTAGTACTAGTAGTTAGTAATACTAAGAATAAGTCCACGGACACCGAGTATACTTTATTTCTATACCATAAGATGTGCTATTCTATCCGTTCTTATTGTCTTTTCATTACGCATCAATCCATCCATCCAAGTCCAACCCAAGTGAGCCCGAACCCGCCAACAAGAAACTGACGAAAGTAAGTTGGCTTTTAGCACGGTAGAAAAAACCGAAAAAATTACCACCAGTTCGTATTACTGTGCTCTAGTTCTATTCTTTCCTATACATACATACCTACGTACATACAGCCCTGCTTACCCAGCACATAGCAATAGACCCTCGCGCTTGTTTTCAGACTTTCCTATGCTGACCTGACTTGCTTCGGTTGGATCTTTTACTATGGCATTGTACAAACGGAATGGCATCATGAGCTCACATACCTTTTTTCCCTGGTAACTCTATCTGTCTTCGTCTTGACATTCTCTAGCCACAGAGTGAAATTCCCCAGTTGTTAGCTCGACTGGGCTGGCTAACGTAAGATAGAATTCCTCTCCACCTCTTTCCTCAGCTCTGCACACTCTACTCTACTCTATATCTAAACGAGCAGAGTGTGCAGAGTAGAGAGATGAACAGAACACGGAAGAGTACAGAGTACAGTACGAGTAAAGTAAAGCAAGCAAGAAGAAAAACCATAGTGTAGTATTGTAGTAGTAGACAAGAACCGAAACCAGCTATCCAACTAGGTCAATAATATGGGAACGACGGAAGGCAAGGACTAAAGTTACTCACCTAACCAGGCCTATAGCTTAATCTAAGTAGGACCTAACTTTTAGCTATAACCAAGGCGACGGCGGCACTTCCCTCTACTACTCTGGTTCAAAGTGCAATCTGATGCATGTATCTCTATGTGTGCTAGCCAAAAGCAAAGGCAAACTCTTGAGAAAAGTAAAGTTGTCGATAGGACGAAGGAAGCAAGCAGACATACACATTTTCAGTGTAGTGTATGGATTGAACGGAAAGCCAGTAATGCAATGAAGCAATTCACCAATAGAATACATACATACATACATATAGTAAAAGGGATAGAAGAGGTACAGTTGAAAGCATTACTGTGGGGTAGATAGAGGCTATCTAGATACCTAGCTAGATAGATGTTGTAAAAAGAGCATAAGTGTGGAATGGATCGGATCGGACTGTACGAAGCAGACCTAGCCAATGGAAGACAAAGTACGCAGTACAGATTTATAGGTTGGAGGTTGACCATCCTTTGAAAATAAATCCTCCCGCCTCGTTTTCTCTATTATGGCTCTGCTCTGGCAAATGGCAATAGCATTGACTTGACTTGGCATGGCTTGCCCTGACCTGATCTCCTAGTGCTACTATGGCAAAGGCAAGCCTTCTTATGCATCTAGATCCAACCACAAAACTTACTAGCTACTAGAGCGAAGTTAAATTATATAGGATTCAAGTGCCTGTTAAATTGTGGTTAGCTGTACAACGTTAACCTCAACTGCTTCTCACTTTCATTTTCAACCTCATACTAAAGTATATACAACACCCATACCCGCACTCCATGCACTACTATCTACTTGTGAAAGTCTGGTCTGATGTGGTGTAGTGTGGTCTGGTGTGATGGCTGTGGGAATTATGAACAGAGCGGAGAAAACTGAGAAAAGTGGAGAAAGCTCTGCTACTCAACAATCTAAAATCTCATCCTCTCTCTCTCTCACTTTTTGTATGTACAAAGTGATACGATTACGATTCGATGTATTATACAAAGGAGTCGAGTTGGAGTCTAGGTGTTGCTTGCCATACCTTGCTGTGTGCTTGCATGGTTGCTAGACTTGTACTTTCTCTACTGCTATTCAATTCAAACTGCAAGTATAAACAGCTATTAGAAACGGAAGAACCGGAACAGGAGAGAAATAAGCTGTATAATTTTATTACTTTCTTCTCTCTGTAAAGTAGTGAAGTGTAGGGTGTAGAGACAGTATGTAAAGTAAGATTCTATCGTTAGTATACTAGACATCCGTATATCTTCATATAAATATGCTTGATCGCCTCCCTTCCTTGTAGTGTAATGTAATGTAGATAGGTAATATTTTTTATCCTAAGACTTTTTCTTGTGTGAACTGAGCTGAACTTAGCTTAGTTTCAGCATCACCCATAAAAGAAGAGGAGAGAAAGTGTATAGGAGAGCGAGAATATACCCATATCCATTATTGAATCAGAGCAGTTTGCCCTCAAGTCACACCACACCACACTACACTAGATAATATATCTATATAGGCATACCACCATACCATGCTACACCGCACCGATCCAATCTCATGCAATGCAAAGTGTAAAACCTGTGTGATCGATCGTAGATACTTTAATGTTGTACGGGTATGTAGTATACTACAACTCCTAACCTATGCAATAGATAGACTGATATTATAAGTATGCATGTACAGTGTACAGCAGGAGTTGATGCATGGGAGCGTATTCTGTAGTGTAGTGCATGGATGGGGTAAGTGTAGAATATTAATCTATAAGCTACAAATAGTTGTGTGGAGGGTACAAAGGATATAAAAAAGTATCTTGTATGTACGTGGGTATGGTTAGGGTTAGAAAGAAAGGTAGACAGGGAAAGTAGTGAAGTGAAGGAAAGTAGCTTGCTATATCTTGTAGATGCATGTATTCTGTAGTCTGTATAGTATAGTGAAGTGTTGAGTAATAAGTGAAGAGAGGAGAGAAAACTGAGAAGTAGTAGGGACGCGAGGACGGGCAGACTACAAATAGTTCAGAAGGAAGACTACACTAGACTACACTACCGAAATCCAAATGCGGAAGCGGTGCAGAGTGGCATAATGCTCCCTCTCCCTCTATTAGCCAAATGAACGCCTGATTTACCACCAAATTGGATCAAATCTGTTTCTCATTTGAGGATCATTCGCAACCTCACCCTTTTCCTTTCTCTTTCGACTTCGGCTCTATTTTCTCTTCTCTCGCAGCTTCTCTCTCTCTCGCTTCTGTCGTGTTCTCATCTCGCACCGCCGCTTCCCTCTTTCCCTCCTACGCTCTTTTCTACACTCGCGTCTCGAACTCAAACTCTCAACTCAACTAAAATCCAACTCGGGTCCCTACTTCAACTTTAACTTCAACTGTTCTTCAACTTTAGTAGTTTATAACCACTTGACTCATTTCACTGCATTCCATTTTCCCTCGTCTTCCTTGGCCATGCTGTAGATACTACTATCTGTATATATACTGATATATATATATATATATATATCTATTTATATGAATGTACAAAATGTATACTATTTATATAGAATTATCATTGGAGAACACTCTATATTGAACCACTTGAAAACGTTAGAGGAGTATAGGGAATATACTCAGTACTAGAATAATGCATATCAAAGCGGTGTAGAACTAGGACGTGAATCCTTAATTGAGTATAATAATATGGATATAGAATAAGCTATAGTCTAGAATACTCATAGACTATCTTTGCAACAAGCCAATTGAAGTAGTGTAGTGCGGTATGTATACATGCAATACATAAATACTCTCCTGTCTACATAATCCGACTGACTATGCTAATCATTCAGAGAGTACTCTTGTGGCGTTTAGGGTTTTAAACCACAGCACAGTACAGAACTGTCTTTGTCTCTTTTCCCAGGGAGAATCATGATGACAAAACGATCCGATCTGATCACATCACAAGTCTGACAACATGATCCGACTAATTTACAGATTTACAGCATAATCAGACATATAACATAACCCCAAAGTTTCACTGATTCAATCCCCATCTCAATATACACTCTTGAGCTTGAGGAACCAAAGCCGGAGAGCTAAACCATAAGTTGAGTCAAGCTGAGCTGAACAAAGTTAAGCTTTGTATTCATATTATTCACGAGCCGAGAAATTGTATGATTATAACTACGTTTATAATTATAGACGAGTATTCATATGAAAATGAATGAAATGGAATGAGATAAAAGGGAGAGTGAGTAATATCCTCATAAGCATTCAGCATCATATCGTATGAGGCAGTGACATACATAGTTACAAAATGTATCCCCTTGTATTTTTATAATTCAGAAATCAGCATAACATAATCAAGATTTGAATGAAAACACATATGCTAATAAGGATTCCATTCATTCATTACACCACACTTTACGGAACAGTGAGGGGGGACCACCGACCAGACTACCATCTATTCATTCTACTGAGTAAGAATGAGGAGAGGAAAGCCATTAAATTAGCCCATTATCATCATTATTCTTGTAGACCCGGGGTGGTCCATTCCTAGACAACTCAACTCCACTCAATTCAACTCCGTTCGAGTAAAGAGTCAAGTCGAATAGAGTAATGTAAAGTAATGTAAAGTGCAAGCATAGTATAAAAGGAAGGCAAGGACAAGGCAAAGCTCAAGATTCATTGCTTGGAAGTGTTGAATGTACGTTCTAACGAGTGAAGAGATAGGTATATAATAGGTAGTTACCTATCTAGAGAAGTAAGGCAATGTAATACGCTAAGGTAACAACGTAAGGTAGTAAAAGAGTGGGTTACTAGACAGGCAGAAATGTATTAATTAGCCCAGAATTGTCACAATTTGCAAGTTTTATGCGAGTCACTAGTTGGAGGTAATGGAGAAGTAGGTGTAGAAATTGTAGAATGGAAACAACCAGACTTAACCTTCTACAGTTTTGCTTTACTTCACTCTCCAATGTATATACTTTGCTCTTCTAGTCTTCTTTGGATAATAATAATATTATGCTGAGTATGAGCATTCTGTCTCTCCTCACCTGCCCCTCCAATAGTGTACAACAAACTTTAACATCCAGCTCCAATTTAAGTTTTTGGCTGCTGTTGTTTGTTACTACAAGGTCTGCGTTTAAAGAATGTATATGTTTGTGTGTATGTAGGTAGGTATGTATGTATGCACATTATTATACGTATGTATGTGTATAGGCATGTATGTATGTACGTATGTATATGTTTCATGTATTTATGTATTATGCTTCGAGCGAATCGAAGCGTACAGGAAAACCTTGCCAAAATATTAGCATGCATAAATAGCGACACAGACGACGCAAAAACAAGCGTTTTACAGTGAGACTGACAGAGCGGAGGAGAGAACAGAAGAGAAGACTCAAGTTTGTAGGTTTGAGTGTGAGTATGTGAACTCTAGAAGAGTTTTGATACATGTTGTTGGCTGAATAAGAGTCGGGGTAGGATGGAACAAGAGTAGAGAAGACTTTTGTATCAACCCCAATGCTCTCGCAGTACTATTTCCAGCTGAGTATTCAGCATGAGTGAACTAGCAGAGAGGGGAAATTATGGATAGTTAGTGTAGAGGAGTGGGGAAAAGATGGGATTCAATAGGGTGAGAAAAACATCTCTAGAGATCCGATGTGTGATAATGTCTATGTCATGCATAATAAAATAAACTTACCTGAGGACTGAAGGCTGCTGGCCGTGATGTGAGTGCTGAAATAAAGTCGAGTTAGAAGGTTTATACGTTCGAATGTACACACATAATATCTATGTACCTTTTGCACATTTACTCAGGGATAGGATTGCATATATCGTGAGCCATTGTGTATAGCAGCTAGCTATGTTCTGTTGTTCTCTTGTAACTAACTTTTGCTATGAGATTGTCTTTACGCTGAGCAAGCGTCATATGAATGAATATACTAGTTGCCTACATGTAAAGTTGTAGGAAACATAAAGCAACTATTTTGCCTGTTCCTATAATATAACAAACAACATGTGTATGTTTGTGATGTGTATACACTACATTCGAAAGACTATGGGTACTAAGTGTAAACAAGTGTGGATATTCTGCCTATAGACAATTCAACCAAGACGAAGTCAAGTTTCACTCTAGGCTATAATATAATATAATACAGTACGAGTACATATATACTTATATAGAGGAAAGATGTATAGTATAGTGTATAGTTGTGCAAGGCAGTGAAATATCTGAGCTGAATTGAAGACGGAATGATATAAATAATATGAAGTGAAGTGAGCCTAACCTTATACCTCTTACCATATCGTCGACCCTAATACCGTATATTACAAATTAACTCACTCCTACCTCCTATTCCATACTATTTTA
>JAAXYV010000626.1:0-11585 GCA_036851875.1 Novacerus sp. FZ-2019
TGCGTGCATAGTGCATACATCGTATATAATCCGACATTTAGGTACCTACATAAGGAAATAAAAGAGAGAACAAAACAGCTTCAATTTTATTTGAGTTGGCTCTGATTCAGAAGGAATTGATGACGTCTTCGTATCCTTGACTCCTTGTGTGATTCTTATGTACGAAGAAACTTCTGATATCTTACTCACCTTCTGCGCTACCCTATTCAGAAATATAATAATGCATACAAGAAAAAAGTTTTCAACATGCACAACTGTACAACGGAGTTGAATGAGACTGTGAAGCTGCATACACCAATACTATTCGATTATCTTGTCGGTTTCGTAAAGTAGTTAAAGTTGACTTTTATGTAGGTGGGCTTGGGTGAAGGAAGAGTTATTGGAATTTGATCATCAAGAGAAGCAATTGAAAGGAGAATAAGAGTTTTAACTAAGAAGGAAACATAGATATAATACAGACACACGTGTTGAAATTATGCATTTTATTAGTGTATATACATATACGGGGAAATACAAGCTACAGAAACAGAAAATATGCTAGAGTCATCAAGAGCAGATAAAAATGAAAATGAAAAATAATGTTTGAAGCCCCAAAGGGCAGCAGATACGGTGCTAGTGATTTATTTCGAATGGTCATTTTTGGCGTGGCACACATATTCCTTGCTGAGTAAAAAAAATTATTCCACTCCACACTGCACTGTGAGTCTAGAGAGAGAGAGAGAGAGAAAGAAAGAGAACGAGATGAAGACCATGAACATAGCTACAGAGAAAAAAAATTATTCCACTCCACACTGCACTGTGAGTCTAGAGAGAGAGAGAGAGAAAGAAAGAGAACGAGATGAAGACCATGAACATAGCTACAGAGTATTAAAGTAGTAGGTACTAGATAGGATAAAGCTAAAAAAGACCCTTAACATTCCAATAGGCCAACAAGGTGAGTCTAGAGTCATCTTCATTCCATCCATCCATCGAATTAACCAAGAGATTTGACGTTTTCCCTCGCTTATTTTATTTTTACCCTCCATTTCACTAAATGTACACACCACAATTGGACACTCTTGCATTCTGGTGTTGAGTATTTATCCCGTCATACGATTACGGATTTTATTGTTATGAGCACTGCAGGTGTTGCGTCTCTATATAAATGAAACGAAGACTTTCGGATCGGATTTTTTGTTTCCCTTAACCCACTTCAGCATCCAACTTAACGTCACCCTTCCTTTATCCGCTATGGGATTCTTATTCAAACTCTATACATTCACCAATAAGCATTTACTTACACTTCTATTCCTTTCAGCCAGACTCAATTTCAGTGTTCACTGGACCGGGAATTCAGGACTAGGACACCTTGGTCTCACATTCGTATTCAAAGACGTATATCCTTTACGATTCCTGAACTTTTTTTTGTCATTCATTACATTCAAAGAAAGAACATGGAGCTGTAGTCAGACATGCATTGGACAGGAATTCTTGACAAGAAGTGTGATAGCTTTTCATGTTCTCCATGTAAGTAAAACCAGCCTACAGTACCAACATATAGTCAATAAAGTCATGGCCTAGGGAGCTAATGTAATATAATGTAATATAATGTAATGCATTAAAATACCAAGGGAAGTTTTCAAATAAACTAATATGCCTCCTCAATGCATACCAATATATATACCTACCTATATAATCTATTCATATGAATGCTCACTTTGCCTGAAAGCTTAGTAATGGTATGGTCTAGGGCTAAGAGCGCAGAGGTTACTCAAGAAGACTTTGGATTACATCCATGTCTCTATTCATGTGATACATGAGGGATTGCTTTTCAATGACCACCTACAGATTCGTCAGAATAATCCGGGTCCCGTGGCTATGTGCCCCTCAGATGAATAACTATCCTTACCCTAATTCATGTAGTTAAAAGTTGCTCACATATCTAACCTAAGTCAAGATTTCTTGAATTCTTCTGTGAGCCTCAGTCCCACAGCAACCCACGTGCACACTGCCCTATGGTACTTTGCGTACAGGTAGGTATTTGACTTGTATTGGATGTTGTATGTTGTGTTGTTGTATCATTCACATATTCATAGTAGAAATGATGGTAAGAGAGTTATATTGTGTAATATTCAAGGGATAACTATAATATGTTGTAGCATATTGTAAGCGTGCATACCTAACACGGCACAGGACAGAGACATAGAGAAACAGGAGAAAAAGAGACTTTTTCCCTCATCGAAAACCTAACGAGGAAAAGGATAGTTGTCATAAAATGAAATGACATGAGCCTCCATGCTCTCCACCAGAATACAAGTAATGCAACTAACAATAAGAGGCAATTCTGTTATTCTGTAGATGTATGTGCTGAGAGACTCCATTTAATTGCTTTACAATGTTCCCAAGTGGAGTGGAATTGCCTCAAGATTATCTCTATAGAGTCAAGTACTATATAGTTCTGTCAAGATAGAGAACGTTAGACTGTGGAGCTAGATTTATACAACATGACCGTAGTGGGGAACTTACTCGGCTCAACTCCTCCAACTCGTGTAAAGTAAATTTTACTCAAATGCGCCGGCAATAGCAAAGCTTAATCTAATCAGAGAACAGAGTAATAAAGTGAATCTTCATTCCAATCCAAGGTTTTAACAATTGCATGTATTTGGCACACAAAACATGAACTTTCCGTATACAACAAACAAAACAAACTTGTTAATACATCGTCTATTATTTAAGGTATTTTATATCGTATAGGGAGTATAAATGTGTCTAGCTATCTGTGGTGCTACATACATACAAACATACAGACAAACATACATATACGAGTACAGGTACACATTTGGTATGTTGTAGCGTGGTTGTGTATGTGTATATGTTTGTGCATAGGTTTATTATGTAGTATGTATTGCTGTCGCAAGTAAGTAGTAGGTAGGTACAGTATAGGTATGTATGGATCAACTTAAGAAGAATGCGTAATATGTTCCTGTTGTTGAAGCCCAGCACGCATAAATACATGCCACAACACATAGGAATGTAAAATGTAGTCGTGGTCGTATGGGAGTAGTGAATATAAAAATCTATATAGGTACGTATATTAATGTTATAGAATAAACATCTATAGAATAAAGACTTACAACAAGGTACTTTCGCAGAGAGGCATAAATTGGCTATAATTGTCAATCTTGGCAATGTCTTATTGATACTTACCTATTTTATATCTGTTTTACTCTTACAGAGTAGTATACGTGTACTTTTATGATTACTTTACTGTACTGTGCGGTGCACTGAGGTGAGGTTAGGGGAGTTTAAATGAGGTGATGTAGTTGCTGAAGGAACTTTCGAGTTCAGTTCTTCGCTGAGTTGAGTTGAGTTTATAAGTCCATCCCAGTCAACATAATAATTCAGTATCATCCTATCCTATGTAGTAGTAGTATTATGAATTCTATTCTACTCTATTCATCTACCTATCTATGTAGGTATATTATTTTCTAGGTAGCGAATGAATACATACATTTATAATATAAACTAGAGTCTTCCTATATTATTATAAAATGAACATGTAAATTGTTGACTTAATTTAATTTATTATTTGTGAATGCCCTACCTAACATAATATTTTGTTGGATCACACGATGATCTCTAAATCCTTATAAAACACTTTCGATATTTCATTAGCGGTCCCATTATGATGGCAGTCGGCATGAGCCCGAATTTCCACATGATGAGATATCACACTGTGCGGTAACACTGGGTGCAGTTTTTGCCGTGGAGGTGGTTTAAATAATGGAGTTATCGATAGTGCTTCATGTGATTGTGGTGATTGGCCACGTCCCACAGGCCCCTGTCTTTTCCCTAGATTTCTATGACTTCGACTCCCAACAACATCTTTACTACTACTACTAACACCACCACCAGCAGCACTAACAGCTAAACGAACCCGTCTACTCTGCGACGACATCATCGTCTTGGATCGGTGAACTTTCTTGACACTTCGGTTCTTCTCATAATTATGATGCCTATGACGAGCTTGACTTGTTAACAGCCAAGTTCGCACATACTCTAGACTTGTGAATTCTTTGGGAAATCGACTTTGGGGCATCATGGTAGACGTGGTCCACATAGAAAGGTTTGGATGTGACTGGTGCGGCCATGTCGTGTATGTTGCGGTTGACAAGTGAGATGACATTGAGGCTTGATCATCCCCATGAACTGTCCATGTCATTTCTGTCTCTGATGGGTAGTCCGTCGTGTCTGATGCTATTGGTGGAGAATTTGGCATCAAAGGGACAATGGATGGAATTGGTGGGACCCGGCAACTCGATGGATGATGAATGATCGTACGATAGAAAGGATGAGCGAGACTATTTCGACTTTGATTCTCCATATGAACTGAGACTTTATTTTCCTCAAGACAATTGGTCAAGAGGGGGTCATGGTTTCGTAAACACTTGGCGCACAGTACTCTCAGTTTTTTGCTGGCATGGAAAATAGATGATAAAACGGCGGGCTGGGGTAGTCCCTCATTTTTGTTCTCACATGCACGTCTCCCTGAGGACGGCTCACCCTCACAAATTAAAATCCTATAAGAGTCTTCCATTAACTTGTCATAGAGATCATTCCCGATTTCACCCGGACTGCCTCTTCCTACTTGACAATAACACCTGCTCACTGTTTTCGAATCCGTCACTTTGTGATGTTTCGGGTAATTCACTATTACTCTAGAGGCTTTTTTAATTTCCACTGGGGTTGAGGTTCGAATTCTTTGCAGACTATTGAATGAGGTACAACTACTGGCTGGAGACAATTTATTCCTTCTACTATTTCTATTGCTACTGGTCTTTACTCTATTATCTCTACTGTGGGTCAAACTTCCACTGGCTGAGCGATGACTCAATTTTCTTACTCCAATTGGCGTAACTGAATTCAAATCAGTTTTACTTGGGTAGTAAAACATGCAATTTGGGTTGTCAGTGTCCATGTCATTATCAGGTGGGTTATTTCCGGTCTCAAGAAGTGTATTCGTATTGCGACTATTTGAGGACCCATTGCTGTCGTTGCAATTGCTATCGTTACAGCACGTGTCGGGCACCCAGGTGGTCGGAGGAACAAGGGGGCTTTGTAGCAGAGGGGGAATATGGGCTTCGGGCGCTGAGGGGGGCGACGCCCTGTGCACCAGCACCTCAGGCGGTCCTGACATCCCTTTCATCAAATTCTTTCGTCTCTGCAAAACACAAGGAGAAAAAAGGCTTATTTCCCAATGCAACCATATGAGATTCTCTTATAATAGCTATTTACGTGGCTACATTCCTACTTCAACTCAACCCAACCATCTCATTCTTTTTCCTAATATGATTCAGGGTACTTGATACTTGAATTGGATAGCTCAGCTCGCTCATTGCATTGCCGTTGCCGGACTGACTTAACTCATTTAGCAAGGAGGAGAGAGCTGTACGTATTACGTATACAGCCTCCAGGTACCCTTTGCTTTCCTTCATAATCACTACTCCTTTGAGCTACAATGTCAGAACTTTCATAATAACTATACATATTATACTTATTGACAAAGACTCATCGTGAAACCCACTGCACTCATTTATTCACTGTACGTAATTGCTTGTGTTTGTTTCGTTTAAATGACTTTTTGGACTGTTACATACAGTGCAGAGTATAGTGCTTGTAGGCTTATATATGAATAATTGCACGCAAGGGAATAGTAGTAGTGGTGGTTTGGTTGTCTGGACTTATCCATTAGGAGAAAGAAATAAGGAGGTTTTCAAAGAAATGAGGAGAGGAAGATTGAGAGCAGCCCACAAGTACAAACTGGAGGGCAAATGGATGGATAAATGGATGGAATTCCTTCAATTTCGGTTCAAGATGTATATAGAAGGACTTTCAAGCTAATGGCAGAGCCAATTTGTCAAGATCTCAAGTAGCCATGTACTCACCTTTCCACTATCCCCCATATCCGTTTTTACTTTGGTCATCAAGACTTCACTAATGTTAGTGTAATTGTTGGCCACGATAAACGGCTTGGGCATAGTCAAGTCCCATGAACAACTCTTTTGATGCTTGGCTTTTACTAAGTTGTTTGATCCAAACCGTTCAATTGACTTCTCATCATGCACATCATGGTTGACTTTATGGCTCCCTTCCGACTCATTTTTTCCACATGGATCAACGACCGGCAACGACTGCGTCTGCTGATTCTTATCTTTTCTCTTGGTCTTGATGGGATGAAGTGAACAACAGTCGGTATTGATGAGATTTAATGAAGAAAACAATAGCCATCCAACGAGAAGACAGGTCCCACTTGTAATTGTCACAAAGAATTCTTCTTGATGGTACCAGTGAAACATTATCATGGCCACATTCTCGACAAGTACCAGCAGTACCGGAAGAGCCCAAGTCCATAAATTGATGCCACCAAGTAGAGTTGAGCTGACGTCCCAGTACAACACATACGTACACTGTGTCACTCGAGAGACAAAATCTACGCCGCCAGCCAGTTTGACCTCTCCTGCCACATTCAGCTCAGTATCTTTGTTCTTCGAGTCGTAAGACTCATACATCTTCTCACTGAAACTAATCCATGTAAAACAAACCATGAAATGTACTAGGATTACAAGACTGGTCCAGTACTTCAAATGAATGATGAAAATTCCCATCACAATCAGTCTGCAACACAACAACATAACACGGCCCACCACGTTTAACTCGATGCGCATCACTTGAAACCATATTGCAGTCAGAGGTTTAGAACGCCCGAGTTGGTCAAGAAAAATATGAGAACTCTTCCCTTCCTTTTGTTGTTGCATTTGCATTTGACTTGTCCGCAGGTATGATGATATAGTTAGGGCTGTTGTAACACTCAAGATTTCTGCCCCTACCATCCACAGTGTGAGGCCAGACCAATTCTACAAAATACATCCCCATAATATAAACATTACAAAATCGTAGCAACAAGTGCCCTTCATGTTTTCTCCAGTCATTTTGCTTAGTTGTTATTGAGAAGCTTTAAAATACAAGTACTCAACAAGAGCAAGCACACATAAAATGCGCAAGAATGAATCAAGTCTTTACATCTCTGTTGCTAGTATATATACAATATACATACATAATACAATAATAATATTACTTTACTTTTAGGCATTAGTTCAGACTTCAGACATTACAAGTTACAGTCAACAGTATAGTTTAGGATTACGCCAGCTGGGGAAAACCTTTCTGGCTCAATTCATCATATTTCATTCCCTCTCATTTTAATAGGAAGGAAAGAACTAAGTAATTAAAGCTGTACGTATGCATGCCTTATTACGTATACCTACTGAATACAATCATACATACATTCTCCACACTCTGGAAGAAAAGAACCTACCTCACGAGAGTTGATGAGCCAAGCTAAATGAATAGAGGTCAGTGGCAGTGATTGAATATAAGTTTGGAAAATCCTCAGGGCAACAAATTCCTGTAGATCAGCACGATCGTACGCAAAAGCCAATTTTAGGTAGCGCCACAGCAATCCTGTATTACACACACACACACCAAAACTTAACCACACAATAGTAGTAATAATGATTTAATAGTAGTATGGTCATACATCACACTCAACCAAACCTGGTGTGTCTTAGTATCTCTCCTTGAAATTATTGTCTCTCACCTCTTTTTTCCTCACATACGGGAGATGTATACATACATACTTCAGATTACAGCAAATACGTTATACAAATATTGTATCAGTACATACTATAGTAGCACATATTATTATAATACAAAATACAACTCATGGTAGGTAGGTATGTATGTACTTATTTTTCAGTGGCATAACTTTTTGGTTCCTAACTCAACTCAACTCAACTTACTTCACCAGCCAGAAAGGCAATGGATTATTAACATAGTGTGTGAGGTGAGAGAACGAGAGAGAGAGAGAGAGAAAGAGGATGTAAGGAGCAAAAAAAACTTGTGAAATGGCAATGGGAATAGGTCTTGGAATGGACGTTGTTGCATAGTTCAGTTTAGTGTTAGTTTTTAATGTTGGCTTGTGAGTCTGAGAAACTGAATGGTTGAAAAACAAACCAGGAGCCAATCTACACGAGGAGAGCAAACGAAAAACATTAAATCGTTTAGTTTCGATTTCAATGGGCGAGTCAGCTTTTTCGATAGTAATGATGTTGACTTTATTTATAGACCAATTAGGTAGCTCTGCTTAACAAGCTATGATGGGCCATTAACGATAATGCTTCGTGAAATATTGGAAGAAAACATCTAACTGGTTTTTAGCGCCTCATTCATCCCTTCTGTAGGTTCGGAACAAGATTATAGGTATGGGTTGGACCAAATGACTGTAGATGAGATGAACAAGTGCCGAGTGGAAGAGTTGGTTTTACTTTCTCGTCATAATCACCACAATCATCCTTCATATCGCCTCGTATCAACACACAATTGAACGTTATGCCTCATTCTACTACTCCTCGTCAGTCAGTCTCTCTCTCTTTCGCTCTATGGGACTCTCCCAGTCGAGCCTGAACTCAACTCAACCTCAAGTACACACACACTATGTTACACACTATTCACTCATTATCTAGCCACCACGTGTCCGTGTGGGAGTCATCCTATCAATCCTTCTTCCTACATACCTACCTAAACCTAATACCTAAATATCTCCAGGTGTATCATCCTTCACTTTTTATCGTTTTTATCCCGACCCTAATTCCTACTTCTTTCTCAACCTCCTCTTCTTCTTTTTAACTTCATCTACATACTAGTCCCGTCCACTGTTTTGTTAGAGGTTCTTCATCTGCTTCTTTGGCTACTACCATTACTACTACTAGTGGTATAGTAGTAACCAAAAGTAGTAGGTCTGCTGCTCACTTCATATAGATTTGCATGCATTTGCACGTAGCTTTTAGCTACCCATTAATTGTCTTTTTTATGGCGTATAAATTACCTAGTAGCAGGGAGTGCATCACATAGCAAAGGAGTCGACCACATAGTCGACCAGCAAAATCCAGTCCTCGACACACCCAGACAATGCTGACGATTGTCACCAGGAGAGACGAAACCATAGAGCTGATTGTCAGAAACCAGGGCCAGTCCCAGCCGGAAGTGAGCAAGACAAATGACCCACAGCAATGCACGATCAGGAAAATCTGTGTTTCAACAAACCCAACAAATTTTTACGATCTAGTCATTCCATCACTCCCTTCACTATGGAATGTCCATATAAAAGTCTTGCTTCAAGTTTAACTGCACGTAATGGACTTTCGAGGAGCTATAGGCGAGTCATTAAGCTCAAGAGCAAGTCAGTGCATTGTATTCGTTTCATTTCATTTCGTTCTTCCTTGCCTTCTTTAACTCAGCTTGACTTGACTTGGATGGTGTTAGTTAGTGTAGTAGTTAGCTCTTTCAAGGTAAGTCTATCTATACTACTACAAGTGTATATTATGTATGTATCTTTATAGGTATAGACATCTAAGTATTTGTATAAAGTCCAGCCATGTCTACACATACATACATAGGTATGGTATATACACATACCCCTCTACCCCTTGGTGTGTTCAGTGTTATACCCAATACCCACTACGTGTGCGTATGTGTATATATAATGTTTGTGTGTCTACCGATGATGTGGCATTGTTGGGTCTACTGTTGACTGTACTCCTTCAGCTTACGTTTATTTGTTTGTGGTTCTACATCCACCAGTCAGTTAAGTCGCTCCAATATGCCTTTACTACTACTACTACACCTTGATAGTTGTAGTAGTAGTAAGTAATAAAATCTATAGTGGTCAGCCAGTTTACTCAACTCACCTGAACTCCGATTTCGATTAAATACGTTGCAATGAGACCGGTAGCAGCAGAGAAATGGGTTTGAGATTGAAGTGGTTGGTTTTGGCTTTGTAGCAAAGGGGAAATAGGTATGGAGATGGAGGTGTTACTGTTGCATTCTTGAAGTCGTCCAGTCTCAACATCATCGACTGCGTCTTGACTCATTGTGAAGGGAAGGGCAGCTCATCCTTTGCTCAACTGGTTGACAATAATTATTTCTCCTCTACAGGCATCTGCGCATTAAATGACAAAAAAAAATCCGATCTTAATCTGAGCTCAAAGCCCACACTCAGTCACATCAAGCAATCTAATCCACTCACACATCCATCCAATCCACCCTTACATCTGCACATGTACATTGTACATACCCTTAGTATAACCCGGTGTATAGATATGTACATACTACACCTAGGTATATACACAATCAACCAAACAACACAACCAACCAACCGACTACTACTATTTCTTACTACTTTACTTACTACCTCTGTCTGAATCTGCATTCTTACTTTCTTACATTCTATTCCGCTTATACATGATTGCATCCTTATATTATTATGAATACGGGAATAAGAATATAATACAGACAGACTATTAATGCATGTGACCATAATATAATATTATGTGATATGCAATGGAAGAATTCACATTCATCCAAGATGGTCATGAACTGTGAGAGAACTGAGCTGTGTGTGTATGTGTGACCACATAGCCCAGTCGAGTGAATGAAGAACATGACACGTCCTCCGAGATGTGGACGTCTCATAGATATAATACATACATGTACCATTTATACATGTACAGAGTACAGATGATCATATTATTATATAGGTATTATACATACACGTCTTCCTACATTGTGTGGAAGAGAAGTCATGTGGAATAGTAGATTGGATTTTTGAATGGATTGAACTGTGCAGAGAGGATATAAATGTGGCATAAGAAGGGGAAGGTAGGGTCTATCTATACTAAGAAACTAAACTAACTATAATATGTAAAGAAAGAGACGAGACAGACAATAGGAAATATACATTGAGAGAGAGACACAGAGCAAGGTAGTAACAGAACAGCAGTAATAAGCAGATCAAGTCAAGTCGAGCTGCGAGGACCAGGTTCACTTGGTTTTGCATTACAATTGGGATGACTGACGGCTTGGAAAAAGTGACAAGCAGTCCTGAGCATAATTTAATTGAAAAGTCATTTCAATATTTACAGTAGAAACAGGGATTTGCGACTTGGTCATTTTATTCAGGTCCCTCACAGCTTCGCTTTGGTCTCTCTCTCTCACTCACTCACTCACTCGTTTCATCTTCTCCATACTGATCAGCCTTTTATTTTATAGACAAGATTTATCGCCAGCAAACTCCATGAACTTGATACAAATCACGAAGCAACCATTACTTCAGACTGAATTGACCCGTTCTACTGTATACACAGCTTCATGCGTGTAATTTTTCACACCTGTAATGAGCCTCAATACACTCTTCTGCACCAAAGATATTGTACTCTACTAGTCTGCCTGCACTGTACTATGTGTACACTACACTACTACACTGTACTGTATCAACATCAACAATACTAGATCCATATGCCTTCTTCTCTCGGAGCACAACACACGACAGACACCACCATCATCACACTACTAGGAGCGTGCATATTTGTATTTGTACTACTATACTGAGCGCAGCGTCATTTTCACAATAATTTACAACACACACAACTACTACAGTCCGTCACTACTGTTGAAACAACTCCAAAACACTCACACACAACACACATAAC
>JAAXYV010000627.1:0-11575 GCA_036851875.1 Novacerus sp. FZ-2019
ACAGAAATAGATAGGAGTTCTGATACTCCTGCTCTGCGTGTACGTCAACGCCGTCTGGCTTGTCTACTTGTCACAGAAGTGCATACCTACCACCTCTCTACTCCCTACCTACCTACCTAGCTAGCTACTCACACTCATACATACAATATGCACGATAGAAAGCCCAGAGAAGAGAAAAGACGAGTAGTAGCTGTAGCAGTGGCTGCAGTAGAGTATTCAGTGTACAAGTGTAGTGGAGTGTAGTAGTGTCTACCAACTGTTACGTGGAAAATAATATGTTCGCTTTGGGACTTGAGACGCACTATAAATTTACTCACTTAACGCCAATAAACCCCTCCAGTCATCTTATTAGCTAGAGAAAAGTTCGAATTTCTCGGGTAGAAACAGACAGACAGAACCTCTAATCTATGTCTTTCCTTCTCACTAGATTCACTATACACCAAACAAACCTACACCTACACACATAGATACATACACACATACACTATACAAAAAGATATCGCAGCATATATACCCTAGGATAGGATAGGATAGGATAGGAGACTATAGAACTGTAAACTAAACTATACATAGTACTTTGAGAGTGCAGTGTACAAGACTATGACTACACTACTACTCCACATCTCCAATACTCCACTTCTCGACTCTTTCCAACGATAAGATAAGATACGACACCATACCAACCACCACAGTCATAGTTATATTCATAGTGTGTTTACTCGTTTTCATCTTCGCTCCAGGGAATCGATATGCCTGTACCTACAATACTGACTACTCTTCTTCTTCGTCGTCGTCTTCTTCTGCTACTCAACTCTGGTGAATTGAACTCAAGTGAAGTGAAGTCAAGGCACGGCAAGACAAGTCAAGTCAAGTCTATTCTGTATTTTACTTTTACTTTACTTTACTTCACTCTACTTTACTTTGCTTTCTGTTATGCCAAGATACTCTGCAGCTGCCTTGGTGCAAACATAGGATTTAAAATGATGAACCTCAATGGAAATATTGTATTATCTTATTATGGGCTATGTCTTTGTAGGTCCTATATATATATACACATCGAAGAACTCAAAACTCACGTAACACTGAACACTAAACCCAAGTTGATCTGAAGTGATGTGATGTGATGTGATGGGAGACAAACAAAGCAGAGGAGCTGTTGTTTGTATTTCATCGATACATTCAAACTTTACGAAAGCACTTTATTCAACTGCTATATTCAATCCTTCCGTCTATACGTAGTTATATGTAAGAAATGTATACAAATATATTCAGCTTGCGAAATAACTGAAAATTGTATATATGCCGTGAATAATAAGAAGGACAGAAAGCCATGAGTCAAGTCAAGTACAGCCAGCGCATTGTCTGCAGAAAAAAAAATTGGTGCCGCTCTTGTACTCATTTACATATATACAGCTCTGGATTCAATGCATGTTTGATTATATTATTACATTTAAGGCGAGTTTCTATATTTCCTTATAATGACGCAACATATTTCACCAGAGTATTACATTAATTACAATTTCACATTACACACCAACCAAGGAAACGAAACGAAACGAGAATACAGAATTAAATCCAAGTTACATGGCAGCAAATTTTAATTCATGTGCTTTAAAACAAGCCTATATAGGTAAGCACACCCGCTCTACGCTACAGGAGTCAAAATTTCAATTCAATTTTTTAAGTACTTCTCACTCAAACTGTATACACATTTAGAGTAATAAAATAAATGAAGATTTATTACAGGACATGCAACTTCAAAAATTGCTTGTCAATGGCTATAGTGAACTATATTTGTTGGGCTATTCTATAAAAACGGTGTGCCCTAATAATATATCTAAGGTAATTGACTTTTAAAGTTTATATTGGAAAAACTAAAACTTCTATCTCTCTCTTACTCGAAAGTACAGGGAATGGCCTGACCATTAAAATTATCTTTCTAATAAAATACATCAGTTTGGTGAAGTCATTTGGGAGGAGTAGCCAGACTAACACTAACACACACGCACACACGAAAACAGACTTGGAACTTTATTATAAAAGATAGTAAGGAGGAGATGGCAGCCAGGCGAGGAAGTTGATACATATACTGTACATATATACAGACACAAACTAAGTACTGCCATTGCCATTGAGTTGACTGTATGTAAAGACTAGAGGAGAGACTAATGCTGTAGCCAAACAAAACAAAAGTGAGCAGAAATGAAGTGAAGTAAGTCTCATAGGAGAGACGGACAGACGGGAGGAGGAAGCGGAGACTCCTCATCCGAGTGCATCAGCTTTGAAAATTGATTCAGACCCGGTGGACCATGCGTCAAATGCGGAATACTAAGCCCTGATCATCATCATCTATTTATCTCAACAAAATCATGAGCCGTTATTATGGTGCCATTACAAGTTGCAAACACGTTTACCCTCCATACACAAACACAATGTAGTTGCATACTTAGAAAGTACATACATACATGTGTCTGCACACACACAATGTGATCAATCTAGTCTAAGTATAATATGTATTCACACATGCATACTATTTACTTGTATGCATATCTCCTGAGTAGACTGGAGACGAGGAGACGAGAAGATAACCAAAATCAAGAGAATAGAATAATAGCAACCCGACCAGAACAACCTAAAAGTTCTACTTACTTTCAAAATTCTATATATATATATAAACCAAAGACAAAGCCATAAGCAGCTGTTTTATATCTTATTATTTTATACATATATATATATAGAGATTCACAAGGTATAGATGCAGCAGAGGTATAGTTTATATGTGTGTACTATGCATCACATTATAATATCATAGAACACACGTAATCGCAATAATGAGCCTCGCCTCACTCCGTCTTCTCTGAATGGTATATACCATGTATATAGAGCTTAAATGAAATGAACTTCCTTTCCTTTCCTTTTCCCATTTATTCTGTTTTGTTTTCACCCTGACTTTTTTTTCTTTTCAACATTAACAACAAACTGCATGACAAAAATCCCTTTTTACGTAGTTTCCTTTCCTCGTTCGAATATTATAATCCCTGTGTTTATTTGTATAGACTGAAAGGAAACGAAGCGAGAGGAAACCAAAGTATAGAACAAGCCAAATAATAAAAACTCAAGACATAATATTTCACTACAACTACTTTGAATAATAAATGAATGCAAAACTATGAAAGAAAAGAAAGCTTCGATTCTCTCTGTTTGCTTTACTGCACTTTATTACTGCTTTAAAGCCCCTTTCACTGTCTATCCTTTCCTTTCTTTTCCCTCCCAGTTTATTCTAAATCCACATGCATACAACACTAGAATCTAAATTCAGTTAAATTCAGAAGCACAAGTCGCTTTTATTTCCACATGGGTTTCAATTAAAGGAGGATTTGGATAAAATATAAGTTTAAGGCATAAGAGAGTAAAAAAAGAATTATTACTTCATCGTACTTTTCATAGTCGTTGTCATCATTAGTATTTTAGAGAATATAGTCTGTCTGTCTTCCGTTTCCCCAATGCCTCACTCTCTCTTTCTCTCATTCTCTCCTCGACGTGGAGAACGAAAGTGAAGGAAGGAAGGAAGGAAGGAACAATAGGAGAAAGAGAAGCTAATGATAATGATAGTATCTAGTGCTTATAAAGACAAAGGGGAGAAAGACAAAGTGAGATGAGAACACTGCACACTGTTTGTGCCCTATATGGCATGGCATGTCATTGATCTGCTGAGATCTGGCATCTCCATGCCATAGTTGGTTATAAGAGGAGTCTGAAGTGAACTCAGCTCTGTGCTGATGGGATAGAGAGAAAGAGAGAGAGAGAGAGAAATGAGATCAGAGTGGAGTAGGACAGAACTGAGCTACAATTGACAACACACGAGTTAGATTCACTCATTTGCATGTGTAATTGACAGCACTCGGATTAGTAAATGATCTCATGCTTCTGCGGTTTAATAAACCTGCTCCTATCATATTCTATGATCCTAACGTCAGAATTATTGCTTATACATAAACCCAGACACATATTACAGTCACGACGATAATAACTCGTGCGGTATACATGCATAACCGTATGGTGCGGGATTCAACTCTCTACTAATTCTCTTATAGCCTTCATGGACTGGAGCCGTGTGTGATGTGGATGTGATGGATGTCGGTATGGACTCGGACTTTCAACCAGCAGAATTGAAACTAAAACTCAGTCAGAGCTAAATAATACTGAATGTTGAAGTAGTCGGGCGGGAATTTCATTTCATCTCATTTCTCCTTGTATATTTATGTATACATGTATGCATGCCTAATATTGTACGGACTACGGACCTTTCTCTCTCTCTCTGTCTACATTCATGGGTATATTACATCTGTATGTACATACTTTCGTCCCTGAATTCCTTTCGCATACATACATGTAGAGTCTTTATATAATATAAAGTTACAGATACACTAAAGCTACGTAGCCAAGTCCATATATTACTGCTCAAGGGTTCTTTGCCTTGTTTGATTCTCCACCTTCCACTTATTTATCAAACTTGGAAGAGCACGAAGAGAAGGGAAAAGTTGACTACTATACTTTCCTTCTTTCGTTCCTTCCTTCTTCGGTTTGGTTTAGTTCAGTTTCGTTTGGTTGGTTGTTCAGCAGTGCGAAAAGAGAAACTGAACTTACATTATGGGCTATGTATGTATGTATATATGCTTGTATATGGATGTCTGTAATGTATGGACGTTGTGATAGGACAGGAAAGTATGTGGTTGCTGCACTTTCACCAGATCCTTGACTACAGTCAACTCAAATTCAAACTCAACCCCTCTAGTTGAATAGTGAATAAATGGATGCTGAGTACATCATACATTGCCTGGTATCGTACCCCATAGTATCGTACAATATCGCGTCGTTCCTTCTTTCATTTCGACTTTAACACATGAAGCATATACCTACACTTGTATTTCTATCAACATACCTCAGTGCAGTGGAGACAGACGAGTAGAGCAACGAAAGAAGGAAAGCGCGTCGCATATACTATATTATTATTATATAGATATACTAAGACAGGATAATGTATATAAACTCAGTGTACTTACGTACTTTACTAAGGTTAGTAAATATACAGATAGTACTACTGCACTGTACTCAGATAGGATGGAGAAATAGCGTAAAGAAGTAAGGAAGTTAGAGAAACAGAACGAGTGTGTATGTGGATGCGAGAGCATCCTTCTAGAAAGAGACCCTCTTAAAGATAACCATCTGAGTAGAAGAGAGAGAGAGAGAGAGAGAGAGAGAGAGAGAGAGAGAGGAAGTCGGCAGAGAAAGGATGACTGTCTTGTCTCCACTGAGCTCAGTCTACTCAACTCAACTCAACTCAGCTTTGCTGTACTCTGCAAGATGTACACATGGAGAGCACTGTCCCTATATGATAGCTGCAACTTACTTTTCTCTACGTCTCTTTTGCTCGTTTCTTTCCAATCTTTACGTTTCACTATTGTATCTAAATTAATAAGGAACCTTTTCATTATTTTGAAAGCAATGCCTGGTTAAGATTTCCTCCTCCTGTAAGTTTGGTTAGCCATCTCTTTGTTCTTCCTATACAGTATATACACTACACTCTAAATCAGACTTCACTCTAGTAAATATGCACTTCCTTTTTATCCGTAAAGCGTGCGGTGTGGCATGGCATTGCCCCGTTTCCTTCAACTCACTTCTATCCAATCCTATCCCATTTTATCATATCCATGCACTCCTTTTCTCAGCTCAGTTCAGTTGAGTTTAAGTTTCACTGGGTTTTGTGGTATTCCCACTAAACATGCCACGCATCGCCCTTCCACTGAATTCTCTCAACCTTTCTCTCACTTTTCTCCCTTCTCTTTCTTTCCTTTACTTCCCATTCCTTCATTCTACATCTACTTGCACTCATTACTAAACGTCACTCATTCCCTGATTACCATAACATTTTCCAGGTTTCACCTCCATTCTTTACCACGCCTCATTTACTCTATAGATACTTTACAAATTTGCAACTTTCTAACCTCCAATATATCTTGAGAACTACACAGAAAGCTGTATACTTTAAACATTCTACCAAGTAGCTATGCTTAATATATGTAGAGATAGAATGAGAAAATTATTAGCCTTCAGCCTTCAGTTCACTATATGCATAGTATCATTCTATATTATTACAAGTAGAGCTACCTACTATTTCAAACAGTCCTTCCTGAAGCCTACGCATTGTGTATACCTCACTAAGCTCCTTCCCAGCGACAGGTAACCTCCGTTCTGCACTTACCATAAAACTTAGCAAAGATTGAACTCGTAACTTCGAAAAGTATTTATTTTCTCTGGATTATATTTACTCAAAAGTAAGGTATGTAAGCATAGAATTTAAAAACTGAAAGTTTTATTCCTGCGGGCATGAAAGTATACCTACAGAAATACATATAGAATTCACCTCACTTCAGTTAAGCTGGATCCTCAGATCTGAGAAGAAGACACTCAAATCGGGCAATGGAAGAGAGACATAATAGCAAAATTTTACATAAGACTCAATGAACTTGAATACTACGAAATCCAAGAACTCATTTCCTGATTCTGCGGAAACGGTCTGAAAGGTTTTGTAATTTTCGAAGGTTTGAGGATATGCCTTCATTTCGTTTCAACTCTGTCCTGAATCTTGAGGAAATAAAGAGTACTCGTTCGAATAAAGGCAACTTATATAGGTAGCTGTGTAGGTCGATACGTATAAAGTATGAACCAATCCGTATCTTAGCAACCGATACATACCTATTCATCCTATGAACTACTTGAGACAGTATGTAAACTAGAATAGACTGTACAGGACAGAGAACTAAACAATTTCAAGAAGGACTTTCGTACTTGATGTGTTTTTACAGGCTGGGGACTAGAGGGACATAAAATAGTAAGAGAATCCAATATGTAGTTTCGACTCCAATCATGTCTACGAATTCAGACTGGCTAGACACTCAATGCTGATGCTTTCAAAACTATTCCATAGTCGAAGAAATCATCTCTTCACATGTCTCCCTCAGCAGACATACCTAAAACTACTGAGTATCCTACCAATCCTACGTAATAAAACAACGGAGACTAAAAGTATGTAAACACACACTCACTAACTGCATAGGCAGTTTGCATCTCTTTCTGTATAGTAAAATGAATGATGCATTGCAATGTTCATTTATGAATATTACCATCTTTTACTATACTGCTTCTATTTGTATGAACTAAGCATAATCCTGATTGCAGGATATTCAGAGGCATTTGGGGTATAGAATTAAATGTTATCGTGAAGAGAGTTCATAAGTGTATGAGCCATTATGGTAGTGAATAGATTGCATGATAGTTACTAATGGATTTGCTGCAATTATTCAAATATCTACTGCTTCAAAATCCTGAGTATTGTATTCATTCAGTTATAATTCTCATCCCTCAAAAAGTGTACATATGTATGAGCATATTAAAAAATGCAATAATATATAGTAAGGTCAGATATAGTCAGGTTCCCACACTCATTAAGTTTTGACTCATTTGCATAGAGATGTAAAGCTTCAGCACTTGCTACCTACCACCTAGTATTTATTCCGTATTCTCTTGATTGCATTTTGCTGCATTGCATTGATTACTTTTTAGTCTTTTATTTGCCTTGTCTCAATTCATATTTTGTCTGTTCAAGTTTATTTAAGTCCTAAGAAATTATTCTTCGAACAAAAACTGGGACATAGGATTAATCATTTGAACAGTCATTGAGGAATACGGTAGTCGTTATTCTAATTCTTAGTCCCTATAATACACTCCCGTACTTGTAGCCTCTAGCTGCTAGACGAAGATTGTCGTGTTTCACTGCCTTTCCTAATTAGCTGCATTTATGGTATAGAATTACATGTTGTCGTGAAGGGAGTTCATAAATGTATGAGCGAGCCATGGTAGTGAATAAATTGCATGCTAGTTGCTAATGGGTTTGCAGCAATTATTAAAATATTTACTCCTTTAATACCCTGAGTCTTGTATTCATTCAATAGTTATAATTCTAATCACTCAAATATTGCACATGTATGAGAATATTAATCTGTTTCAAAATTCCTGTGGCTCCCTCTTAGAGAACAAGGTTAGGTTTTCATCTCTGAATCTAAACAGGAAACCACAGCATGTATATGTATTGGGGCAGGAAGGTTCGTTTCTGTACAGTCAACGTTATGTTGTAGGTTTTTTTTACTTTACTTTACTTCAGTGTTCTGCGTCTATTCCTTCCTTTGTCCGCCAATATATCAAAAGGTATCATATCATTTCTAAAAAGAAATATGGCCGTGAATATGAAGGAAAACGAAAACTTGAGAGTCCATAGCAAAGAGCAATACTCAATCCGATTATCTTCCAGGGAGAAATTGGATGCAGACAACGTTTTTCTTTCTCCAACTGTGGATTTACACAGACTTCACTTGCCGTATGAATGCACACGCACATGACTCAAAGAAAACCTCTCCTACTGCTGCTGGTGGTTTAGATCTCTTATGCTTGCCTCGCTGACTTTCCTTTCCCTTGTGCTTAGTTTCTTTCCTTTGCCTTTCCAAGGCAGTTCCACACAGCTACAGATTCAGTGTGGAGCATACCACTATGTTCACCACTACCATTGCAGTCAAGTCAAGGCACTAAGCACCTTTGATTATATGTACTAGTATATGATCCTACACAAGAACTGTATTCCAGATGTAACCTATTCTTCTCTGCTCAAGCCTGCTCTTGATCTTCTGCTCTGTCCCAGTTTTTCCTACAATCTACTCATATTTTTGAGCTCCTCTACGTAATATCTTCTTTTACCAGCACAGATTGCACATTGCTTGCTTGCCTTGCTTCGAGACTACTATATACTACACTCTGTACACACACACACACACACACACTTTCCTTTTCTATTCTTTTCCCAAACCTCTTCATATGCTTCTAACTTCATTTCTGCAAAGTGCTACCAAGCTTACGTATACCTGGTAACCATAAAAACTTTGCAAAAAAGAAAGATTTGTGACGAATATAATGGATCCGAATAGAAAATCCCAGCAAGATTTAATCTCTTCATCACCCTACCCTTCCACCACCATTTCCCAGTATAAACCAATGCACCAAAAATACACGACTTCAACACGTATTGTATTCACATACACTGACTCAAAAATATCAGTTTACTGTTCAAGGGGATTTAATACAGAATTTGAATCACTAACTTCACCAAATAAAATATTTTAAGAAAAAATATGCCAATTAAAACTGTTTTTGTGATGAGTAGTACTGAAAGTAAAAACGTAAACTTGCTAAGAAAATTATAGCCAAATATTCATCATGAACTTACTCATAATTTACGAAGACTAAATCTTATTAACAGAAACCCGAATTGTTTTATACTTCTCGCTTCAATTGTATAATCAGTCTTATGGATAAGAAAACCATTTGTAGACAGATGAGTGGTATATGCTAACTGGTAACGCTTGAGTAGCTGTGCCAAAGTGGGTAGATAAGAGTGGAGTAGGGAGCAAGGAAGGGAAGGACATTCTCTGCTTCAACCAAGGCAAGAGAAGGAATGGAAATGGAATGCTCCGAGTGTTGCTTAAATACTTCCACCTGGTACCCTGCCCGAAACATTCTATGCATTCACATATATCTGTCACAAGAAAGTTATCATAGCTCCTTAACTCTGAAATTTGGCACAACCTGTTTCAATTGTTTCGTACATGAAGCTAATTATATGAATCCTGTGCTGGAGCTGGATAGACTCTGACCCTATTTGCACTGTTATCCTTCCAGTTCCTGTTTCCTTCTACAGTTTTGTCACAGCTTCACTCTACACTCACTATTAATATACTCCCGTATAAAACCATGTCTGTATATATAGGCAGAGGCAAGTAGTGACATTGGTTGATAGTTATAGTACAAGAAGGCTAATGTTGTCATTGTACACTGTGGCATTTATGTGTAGGCATAAAAACTGTCACCGAACGAAAGTCTGGAAAAAGTCATCAAGTTGAGAAATATAAAATACTAGCAACCCAACAACCTACAGCTACTACACATACAACTTTGAGCAATGCATACTTTACTAAGCCTCACTATACATAAAAATGGCATGGTTGGAATAGAGTAGGATAGAACGCATGCGGTGGTTTGATCAAAGTATATTCATTAACGTACTATGTGTACTAGACTCAAGATAAAGCATGGTATATAGAAAACCAGACTTCCCTGCCTGCCTGCCTTCTCTTTTGCTACAGTATATGCTTGGACGTGGAATCAAGTTTTGTTGATTCTTGATGGATGATAGGAACGGTTGACAGGGATTAGGACGGGATATGAAGGTTTGACGTGAAGTGCAAAGGTTCAACGTCCAAAAGGTCTGCTCAACTGAACTGAAATGAAATGAATGTGTGCTTACAGAAACGGGAAAAACCAGAGTGGCATTGAGATTTCAACAGGGAAAAGAAATGAAAACACCATAACGCACGCACCGCAAGCTTGGCATCCCTACCTACATCATTGCACACTGTACACAGACGATGAGCTGAGAGAGAGAGAGGAGAGAGTGAGAGTAAGAGTAAGAGTCAAATAGAGTAGCGTTAGCATAGTTGATAGGGTAGTATGGGTAGGCGAAGAAAAGAGAAGAGCTGATAAAAGCGCCATAACTCATCCCCTGTATGGCAAGTGAAAGAATATGTTTGGAAATCCATGTTTGCATTGAGGATTACTATACGTATTATGTAAAGATATACATACCGTCATACATATATGCATACATATATACAACCACTCATCCATTCAATCCACCGACCACTGCATACACTATCACAAACCAGACATATAAAGTAAGGCACAAGTAAGTATGGAATACATATATGCAACATAGGTAAGCAGGTCAATCTCTCTATAAACATTTTTCCTGGCTATGTATACTATACTTTCCTATAGTTTCTTATTCTAAGCTTCCAGTTTCGTTTTGCGTAGTTTTCGTTGACTTCATCAAAATATCTGTAATACATTATATCCGTACATACATACATAGAAACCTACATGTACTACTCGGTTTTTATAAGAGTTTAAATTTGATAGGGATTAGCGAGTTACCAAATTTAAACTCTTGCACAATTCGAGTTGTACAGTGTATAGGACGATAATTCAGATGCACAGACAGATCCAAACTTAGACCTGGCTTATGATATTCGTGCAAGGTGAAGGGAGTGATATAGAATTGTTGCTGCATGACTGCTACCTCACACGTCATCTTCCCCAATATACTTGATACTACTAAAAAAGATACACTAAATTGGATGTGAGAGTAGCACACAGAGAGAACAACTCTATGCAATTTTTCTAAACGTCAATACGTGGTTGAGCCGAGTAGTATATTTCTATGTAGATTGTTCACTGTGCCCTGCATCGATTCAGTGTAGACTCGAGATTGCAGTGTTTGTTTCCTCATATAATAATAAGATATTCAGGATGTAAATGTTAGATGGATCATTAATGAGAAAGAAAGTCATAATATGTGCATTAATATAGAGAGAGAAGTGAGGGAAGTTTGTAGGGAAGAGAATTAGGGAAA
>JAAXYV010000628.1:0-11575 GCA_036851875.1 Novacerus sp. FZ-2019
GGCTTTACGGTACACTATATATATATATTGCAGCTACGAGGTATGACTATATCTTGGCTGCCAGGATACAGGCATAGCTCGTATATGGTTCCTCGTCTATAGTGTACCGTAAAGCCTAACCTACTCTCTCAGATTATAAGCCTCTGTACACTTAATATTCCATTTTTATAACTAACCTCGAATATACCTAGTCTCGAAACCGTTTTATCAGACCCTCGATTTCTTAATAATTACCTGCAAACTCGAAATCGATTTTACCTGCACGGTATATTGACCTAACCCCCAACCTAACCTAAACACCCAAACCTACCTGCGAACGCCGTTCGCAGGTAGGTTTCGCGAGTTCGCACATATTTCGAGGGTCTGGTTTTATCCTTTCGAAATAGCGAGCACCAGCTTAGAGTTCATGCAAGTATTACGTCTACAAATTCGGCTAATTTTTACACCCTCCCCCTCTTCCGTTATAAATCATCATCATTGTCTTACCCTCTCCTTATTGTGTACGTCATCAAAGTTATCAAAGTCATAAATAACAACGATAAGATAAAGATAATAGCAATAAGTTATTCAAGTTAGCAAGTTTTGTTCACTTTTGCAATTAATAACTATATTAGTAAACTCGAAATTTTTCCAATTATACGTTCTCGGCAAGCAGTACTACGGTTCCAGGTATTCAGATATAAGCTACCACACACGACTTTGAGGGGGTTAGAGGAGGAGAAGAGGAACTTTTCCTTTCACCACTAGACTATAAAAGGTCAACCTGCGGGAGCAGCGTTTCAGTCTTCTCTGGAACTCCACCAGAGCAAGACCTCCCTTCCTTCCTCCCTACTTCCTACAATAAGTCACCAGCACTGAGAGAGATGGAATGATTGTTTCTCCTTTTCAACAATGACGGCTTCCAATGTTTTGAAGCTCAATCTCGCCGTCATGTCACAAAAAGTATTGTAGAATTTCAATATTTGACGGTTTCTTGGTGTTGGAACAAGGGTTAGTCACGCTGGTATTCATCGCTGATTCAAAATGTGACGAAAATTTGTCCCACACGTTTTGTAGCTCTGTGAGAACATTTGTACTTTACTTTTTTAAAGGTGGTAAGTGTACATGACGTACACCTCGACTGGAGATCCCCCTCCCCTCCGTCATCAAGCATCATTCTCTGGACTCCCCACCTCTCCCAAAATGTAGACGTAATACTTGCATGACCCCTTATGACTACCTGTATGGTTCCTGGGATATACGGAAGGTAGTAAAAAAATTGTCACAAACAGTAACGAATATCACCTAAGCGAAATAGGTAATTTTGTCGTCCAACTTTAACCGA
Organism: Novacerus sp. FZ-2019; assembly: GCA_036851875.1. NCBI lineage: Eukaryota > Metazoa > Arthropoda > Collembola > Entomobryomorpha > Tomoceridae > Novacerus > Novacerus sp. FZ-2019. Next base: position 1,325 of record JAAXYV010000628.1, read on the forward strand.
ATTTTAGCTAAAAATTTAACAATGAATTGAAAAATTCCGCTAAATTTAGGGGGAAACTTAGCTAAATTTAGCTTTTATGGAGGCCCTCGATTTCTATTTCTGTTTGAATTATTGGGACCCAGCCGAACCTACCTTTCTAAGCGGTTAGTGAGATTTTTATTTTTTTTAAATTTTTTGTCAGAAAAATTTTTGGGTTTGCAAACAAGTTAAACCTTGCAGTTACATTGGACCTTACAGGCAATTTCGATTTTGCGTTTGAAGAAATCGAGGGTCTGCTTGTTTATATTTCTGTTTTAAGTGCAACAACTTTCCCCTTGAAGCAACTTGCCATGGTTCTAATTAGAAAGAGTACATTCCATTCTACATTATCACCAGTGGAAAACAAAATTCATAGTTGATAGTTGAGTCTATCTTTTATTATAAGTCTTACAAGGAGACCGAATTCTAATAGGCTAAATTTAGCGGAATTTTCCATCCATTGCTAAAAACTAAACTTCCATTAAAATTAGTCGAAAAAGTTTAGTCATTTTTCCTCTAAATTTAGCTGACAATCCTGACTAATAATAATTGTACAGCATATATAGTAGGCATAGCTGGTTCTTGCTATATGGTGTTTGGATATACGGAAGATAAAGCGGTTTTGAGACCAGTTATAAAAATCGGATAGTGACAACGCTACTAGTCCAGGAGCTAAATCAGACGTAAGTCAATTAAATAAATAAACCTAAATTATTATCTTTTTCACAATTCCAAATATCTCTTCGTACTTCGTACATACGATGTCTGCCTCGGTGTAATATGTTCAACTCGTAAGGTATACTACTTGATTTTTATAAGGGTTCAATTTCATAGGGTATCGGGTGTTGCCAAATTGAAACTGTTATAAAAATAAAGCAATATGTATGTATTCTATCTAAATTTTACACAGAGCAAATAGATTGTGTTACAAAAAAAAAAGAACAGTAACATTTTTATCTAAAATAACTTTATCATTTAATAAATAATACCCAAACATTCCACTCACTCATACACAAACACACACAAAACTCCAAACTCCAAAAGTGTATTGTATCTGTAATCCTACATGTGACGTAGAAAAATGTAACTCACTGAACTGCGTTATCAGAAGAGCAATCAAATTAAGAAACATACTACTGCCGTAAAAATTTAATATTAGATAGTGGAAAAGTATATTATTATTATTACATTTATACAACCACTATTGATGTGTGGGAATGGAAACCTTTCAAATCCCTTTGCAGTACGTACATAAAACATAAGCATTCTAATTTGATGCCATTGATACTTTAATATGTTTAATTATGTCAACATCCAGTGTATTGACAAGACTCTGAGAAAAAAAAAGTAATTGCACAACCCAGCTGCCTGCCACTTTACTTGGCTTTCATCTATCTCAGACGTCTGTGTCAAAATTGGATGCTATGCTTTAGAATAGACTTTTAGAGAGTGCAGTAGTAGTGCAATACTTCACTACAACTGCTGTGCTACAGTATTGTTCAGTATTCAGTATAGAGGCAAGAGCGATATATATATTATTTTGAACTGTTCAAGATTCCATCAATTTTAAGCACGCAATGTCCTGTCCTTGCTTTGTACTCGAAATTTTCTACCTTGTTGCAGTGTTGGATAATTTAAACAGGTAAATGGTTGAATTGTAAGTCAATTTCTCAGCGCCTCTGCTAAGCTAAGCGAAGCTAAGCTGGTAAGAAAAATAACACGGAAAGTTTTGCACAAAAAATTTTATACATAAGTATATTTTTTTCTCACTTTGGCAAAAGCATCAATTTCGCTTATGTACATATAGGTTGTTCAGTTTAAGAAATCTTATTGATCTAAAATCTGACCTGCACTTTTCTTCTATTTATCTGTATCTGATTACATACAGCAGAGTACAAAATAATGACACATATACAAGCAATTAGGGAACTGCGATTTTATAGCACTGCTCATACTTTCACGAATAAAACATTGAACATAACTTCACATTTAAGTTGCTTTGCTGCCTGAATTTTGCAAATTATTATTATTAGTACAAAAAATAATATCGACTAATATTTTGCCTCCAAATGATAGCTTGCATAGCTACTTTCTTAACATCTGATTAAATTTATTATAATTTCAGGATTTTATCTCTCTGTTTCTGCTTAAACTGAAGGAATCTGTATAATATCTGGCTGTATAACTGTATAACTACAAAAATAAGTCTGTATCATATTCTCTTTATGTGACTAGAGTAATATTGCTTTTAAATAACTGTCAACCAATACACCAACATAAAGTAAGACCAAATCTACAAGTTCAATTACTAAAAAACTGTTCAATCCAAAAGTTCGATTTCCTTAAAAGTCCCTGGTGACAGAAAAGTCAAATGTCCCTGGTTCCTAAAAAACGAGCTTACACGTAACTCCCTTCCCTGTTGACCCAAAAATTCCCTGGTGTACTTTCAAACCCCAGCGAATAGTGTAAAATCTGAGATATGCATTTTCATAATCGTCCCGTCTACAAGAGACAATATTTTGAGTCAACCAACGCGTCCCGCGTTGGTTGAACTTCCAGTTCGTCAAAATACAAACCGTTTAGTTTTTCACGTATGTCAAGAAAACGTCCCGCTCCGTCTTCTACGGAATTTCCAATAGTAATATTGTCTTTTGTTTGTTTTGCTTATCTAGAACTAAAATTTGAGAGCTGCATAGATTTCTTAATTTGTACTCAAGTTGTACGCAAAGAGGGATTTCCCATCACGTGTACGCAAGTTGTACGCAGGGATCTCTACTCTGTCCTTACAGAGGTTTAACAACGCGATTTTGAGACTTCCAGGGATTTCATGAAAGTGGTGAAGTTTTTTTGCTTGGTAGTAAAAAAATGGGCTGCAGGGACAATGACCTTTCTCTACTCATGGATATAAAGATTTCGAGTGCCTGATCACAACTACCAAATTAGTAAAATAATGATGACAATAAATATAGCCTTAATAATACTGCGACTGTACGAACTTGATTAATATTAAAATAATTGGAGGACACAACCTTATATGTAACTCTATACTCTTCATTCAATTATGTATTCCAGTAGCAGAGCAATACTAATTGCACATAAAACTAACGAAAATAATATGTGAATATGAGTTCACGAGGACTACCCGAAAAGCCTAGATTCACAAGATTCATTCGTCATTGATTAGACAGATTATCCTCTGCAATGCAATCCAATGCCATTCTGACTCTAGTCGCATAACATTAATCCTCCAATGTAATGTAGCTCAAGTTTTTATATACAACCTGGTCTGGAATATTATTGACTGGTTTTGGTTTGGTTTACTCAATGGAAGACAGGAGGAGAAGAGGATGAATGGAAATGAAGGAAGCCCGGAAAGACAGGAATGGGAAAACCTCGGTTCGGGAGCTTTCCATGTATGTTACAGTATAGTATTTTAGTAGTCGAACCCAACGAAGACCAAAGCAATGGCATTGGGATTCGTTCGCTCGAAATCCTTCCAGCTAGCTCTGCCTCTACTCGTTCCTAGGATGCTTGTCATACCTTGGCTTGGCCTGCCTTGACTGAGTCTGCGAACCGAAACCGAACCGAGGAGGAGAACCATATTATATACATTATTATACATACAAGAAAATCAGTTCACTCTTAAAGCCAGTTTTTACACTTTACATCATGACATGACCGAATACAATGACACTGTTCAATCCAACACTGTTGTCAATTTACGCTATAATCATATTCTGCCAAATTAATTCTAGCCAAATATATTCATATTCACCAGAATCCAGAATCCAAATGTATATAAGGGAATAATAATGTGTATCTTAAGGCAAACCCAAACAACAAGAAAACGAAACGTAGGAAGAAGACAAAAAGAAACTGATATACAATACGGGGAAGGGCACAAATAAACAGTACAGTGGACCCAGGAGTAGGAGCTGTGTTATATAATATGCTATTTAGTTAAAAAAAGAAATGCACGCATGCATGCATGACCAGCACTAAGTCGAAATGCATGAGGCGCAACGTAAATTACATCCTAGGGTGGAAAGGAAACAATACAAAATGATATAATACATACAGAAAATGAAATAATAATCACGGACGATGACGACGGTGACGGCAGGTTGATGGTAATTCAAACCCAACATAAAAAAAAGCACCCGAGGAGATAATCGGGAGATATCAAATTGTACATGCAATTCAATTCAATTTAACATCGCCATTGTAATTGTCCCATAAAGAAGGTATGGTGTACAGTAAGTGCAAATAGTAAATACATAATTCCATAAATAGCATAAAACCAAAGGTATGACTAATTACTTCAGAAATAAATAATACATAGTAATACGTTAATTTATACAATATTTCAAGATCTTGCAAGGCAATGAAATAGAAATAATATTTACCTTGTTGAGAAAAGCCAATACGAAAGATAAGAGGAGACTGACACTGGACTTTGAAGGAATTGAAAAGTTGAAGTCGGAGTGGGTCGTGACGTGACAATGAAACGACGTGAAATTCTACGAAGATATGACGACGATGATAATAATACAACGCGGAATTGTCGAGTAGAACACCAGGCTAGTAGAGGAATTGACTGAATGATTGATTATCGGCTGCTTTACCAGTAGTGTAGCACCACATAAAAAACCTATTAGCTCTCTCACCTTCAACCTTCAACCTTGCTATAAATATTTTGCTTGTCCTTTAATGTCCCTGCCTGCCTGTGTGCTGCTATTGAACGCAATCCAATCCAATCCCTTCCTGGACTCTGATTGCTGACTTGACTTGACTTAAACAGAACACTATTCCAAGTACTGCTGCTATCCTGTCCTGTCTGTCAGCTCATGAGATAGAAAGAGTGAGAGAGGAGAGAGAGAGAGAGAGAGAGAGAAAAGATTATGATGAGGCTACTGACGTATGACTGTTGACTTGACTGTACTGGTTTGGTTGTGGTGGTACTGTATGGATGGACTACTACAGTCAGTAGAGGAACCACAGAGAGCAGATTACTACTCCGGATAAAGACACAAAGACAATGGCTAAACTTAGGAAATTCAGCCCAATACTCTTTTCTTTCACTTCTTGATTTGATCGACTCTTGGCATAAGAGAGACCGATAGGGGTTTCGAGTTTACGATAATTATTCGATTGGTTTGGTTTGGTTAGCTCAGTTTGCTTTGCTTACTGTTGCTTGCTGTGTGACTGGCTGGACTGAGTACAGTAGAGTTTGAGAGAGTTGAAGAGTGAATTGAATTGAAGTAGTAGTGAGGTCTCTTCTAAAAGTGTGGGTAAAGGACACGAAGAAGAGTTCGAAGAACAAGGGAGATGAATGGGAAATGGAATATGGAATAGATGCAATGCAATAATGCAGTGCAAGGCAAGAGAGCAAAGCAACTAAAGCAAAGCAACTGACTGCTTGCTTGCTGAACTAGCAACTCACGGCACAGCTCACACTCTCAGCCACGCTAGGGCAAGCCAGTGAAAACCATTATGAAGGAAAGGGTAATAAAAAATAGGACCGGGTGACGTCACTCCAGCCAATCATTTTTCCCCGCCTCGCACCCGCCAATTTCCAAATTGCTTCACCACCACCTCTCACCTTATAGCTCCTTTCACACACAGCAGAACAGTCCATAGCTCCCATTATTAGCTATACTTCCCAGGCTAGCTGAACCTAGTTAGTGCAGTATTAGTGGGGTCCACTCCAATCTCTCTATTCAACTGAACTCGACTTTGGCTGCTCGGAAGTAACCTATCTCTCCCTCTCTTCGACATCAGCTTTATTTCAGGCAGTTGAATTTAATTCACTACCACATAAAAGAACACAAGGTAGAATGCAACCTGCCATGAGCCAAGTTGTCCCATAGTCATAGTCAGTCCTAGTCGCCTTGTCGTGTATATTATATTATAGTCCATGCATGCATGTCATTCCTTCCTAAGCTTCCTTACACATTTCCTAAGCTCCATACACAGATTGGCATAATCACAGCCACAACGCAGGGAATGAGCAACAGCAACTAGAAACAACGGCAATAATACAATTGGAAGCAAGGGAATATTTAATATTTCGAGATTTCTAAGTCGCACAACAAACAAAGGCAACGTAATATAATTAATTTACCTTGGTTTGGATTACTGTTGCTGGGTTGTTGACTTCACTTCACGTGTATAGTTCCTATTATTGCTACATTGCTGCTTTGTTTGATAAATTAATTTTACCTTCAACCTTTGACTTTCGTACTTTCGTGTATATTGTTGTTTGTGTGTAATCTGTACGTAATCCAACACAATCCAGTTGAACAAACAAATTATTTAGTCTGTGTATACTTTTAAATAAAGACCTTGTTATTTAATTTGGAATTGTTTACTTTCTCGACTTTAGTCTTGTTGACTCTGAACATCTGCTGTTGTTTCTAATTCTGACATCACTTGCAAACTGCACAAAAGTTGTCCTGTGAAAGTGGTTAGTTGTACTTAGTTTATAATTTAATGTTGGTTTGTTTCAAAATTTTGAATCAATTAAATTTTGATGTTGAACGATAGGTCACTGCAGTGAACTCGGGACGCATCGTGAACTTAAACTTGATTGCAGACGAAGGTAAAAGATTGTAAAGCAATCACGCCTCGCCGTAGACTGACCAAGCAGGCACCACAGCTTTTGAAGTTAAAACTGGAAGGTCAGTCCAACTAAAAGTACCCTAACTTCATTTCTTTCATATACCTACTTAAAGCTTGTGATGACTTTATTAAAATTTTCAATTAATCATTTTCCTTCGTCGAAAGAAATATACAATCATGAATCAGGCTAGTTGGAATGGTTTATTTATAAATATATTGCCTATATTTGAATCTTTGGTTCTTTTCTAGCTAATCGTATTGGCAGCCTGTTAGTGTGATCTGATTTGATCAGCTATTTAATGTTCCCGTTTTTCTTTGGCGATGCAACGCAGCGCATGCAGGAATCAACCCATGAAATTAATACCACATTCAAACAACATTTGATGTACTTTTGCTTCTGATGACTCAACTGTAACTTCGCATTTAACAGCGAATTGAATCCTTCATTTAGTAAACTCGGCCCATTGCTATCAGCTATGATAATCTAATAAAATATAGGTAATTGGATTTAAGTTTTAAAAGAAGATTAGTTATTTTGACCTACAACAAAGTGCATAAATTAAGAATAATTGACTATAAGGGTATATGACATGACTGAAGCATTTTTGTCGTTTAGATTATAGAGTAATCTCTACTAGTTTCAAATTCAAAGGGGAGTAAAAAGGAGGATATTAAAGATTATTTTCCTTATTGATGGTTGTCGTTGTCAGTTGTTTAATTGTTTGTTATTTGGAATGTTTTAGTGTGAAAGCGAATTGAAAATTAGCAAGTAGAAATGATGGCACTACCACTACTAGGTACTACAGTTAGCGGGGATGAGTGTGCTCCGATAGATTTTCAAATTTCTTCTTCTTCCGACTCTGAAAATTTTGATCAGTTGCTCAGTCCAACTTCTGAGTCCTTCGTTGAAAGAGAGAATTGTCCTTTGTGCTGGATACGAAAGAAGATCTTTACATGCAGAGACTGCCTTCTCGAGGGGAATTTCGTCCATTCTTCAAATGATAACTCAAATGAAAAGCGCTTCAAAGAAAGGTAAACATTTTTGTCGACCTGAATTTTCGTTTATTTACTAGCCGCTATATTTCCCAACATTTTGCTACGCTAGTGTCTTTGTGAAGATATATTGTAGATTTATTGAGCTTCGTGAAGCATGAATGCATTTTATTATTCAGTGCTTTGAAGTAATACTTTTGAAATAAAATTCGCTATTGCAGTAAAGTTTGCAATGTATTGAAGCCGCTGGTGCAAAAAATGTTAAACCTAGGATCTAAAAAATTCCCAGTCAGATTCGGGGTTTTCCGATGATAATTTTTATTCTTATAAAGTATCACGAAGTTGCTACAAGGAAAGGATGGTGCCGAATAAGGGTTTTTATTGGCATATTCGATAGAGCTTAAAAAATCGGTTAAGATGTGCTAATTCGAAAATTCTTTTGTCGTAATAAAATTGCAAAAATTGGAAAAGCTTTTGAAAAACATTGCGGATACATGGAGAATTAGCACATTTGAGTGGTAATATAAATAGTCCTTGAACGGAACCAACTCTTTTGGATTGATTATTCTAAAAGAGCATAAGATGAAGCATCAAATAGATTCGTACAGACATGGGATACTTTGCGTTTTGGCTTTTTACAAAATTGAATGAACGTTGTTGCATGTTGAAACTGTTTTCAAAATTTTGAAAACATTGTTCTCAAAGTCATAAGAGGTTACAGGATACCCACATCTAAAGAGAAGGATTGAACCTATATTTTTGAAATTTATGCGAGTGGGTTATTTACTATTAGTGACTATGATACGTGAAGTTTGGTCTAAAAGTACTTCATTTCGGGTACGTTTACGGAGTTCGCAATGCAAAATGCAATGTTTTCTGGAGACCAAAAAACCGAACAAACTGTTTGCTAATTAATACTACTGCATGGAAAGGACAAAAAGAAATGTCTGACCGTGGATAAATACTCTAGTTCACCACTCATTTCACCAGACGGGAGCGAATGGATACTCGAAATCAAAATCAATCTAACCGAACCATACAATACAAATCAAAATCAGCCAAATTGAACCAACTTCTGGATAATAGTATTCGGAAGAACACGAAATGGCCTATTTGGCCCAAGCCGACACACTTTTACTGGTTCTTTCGGAATTAATAAACTGGCAGGAACTTCTTCATTTGCATTTTTAGCACATGGCCAACTTTGTACATATCATGAGACCTTATTTCAAGGAGGGTAGTTGATTACTGGGGATATGATAATATTTTATATCTCTATGGAGTTGAATAATTCGGAACTTAGTTTGTCAAATTGTTTGGAATGTAATTTAGTGTGGCCCTCATTTGAGGGTTTGTGGGGTAAGCTGGTACGGTCGGTGTCGGTCATATTAACCATTCTGTGATCCTCCCCATTTAGTAATTATGGTTAGCATTTATTGCGCCTCCATAAGGTTGACTTCAGTTCCCCCATTTGGGGGTATACGGGGCAAACCAGGGAGTTGACTTTGGACAAATAGGCCACTTCGTGTTCTTTCGCATAACCACTAGCCAGGAGTTAGTCCCGTTCAATTAGGTTGATTTTGGTCCATTGTCTAATCAGTTTTAATTTTAAAAAACACCTCCCAAAAACTTCAAAAATATAGGTTCGAGTCTTTCTCTTCCGATGCGAGTATGCTGTAACCTCTTATGACCTTGAGAACAAAAAAGTGTTTCCCTATACTTTACATGCAAAGTATGACAACTTTCATGCAATTTTGCAAAAGAAAATAGAAAATATCCCACCACTACAAAAAGTCTATTTTACGCTTCATGGTATGCTGTTTCAAAATAATCAACCCAAAAGAACTGGTTCCGTCCAAATACAACTTATTTCTTCACTCAAAGATACCAACTTCTATACCCGTAATGCTCTCTGAACTGTTTCCGTTATTTTGTAACTTTTTTCAGACAAATGAATTTTTTAAGCTATATCGAATGAACTAATAAAAACTAGACTTTGGACTAGAAATCAGCCCTTATTCGGCACCATCCCTTCCCGTTTCCCCTCAAATTTCAATTTTCTATGAACAGATTTCCCTATGTTACCCTTTTACCGATAATGATGCCATACAGAAAATTTTTGACGTTCGCCTTCGGTGAACACCAAAATTTCCCGGAAACTAGGTTTCCAGGCTTTCGTATTTGTTCACCAGCGATTGAAGCTTTCGGGAGATGTTCTCAATTATGTCAGGATTACAATTATAATGACATAATTAAAGTTTGCATACAGACGTACGTATTTTATTTCAAAAGAATGGTCTTGAATATCGAGGATAATACTTAGGAACTTCTTTCTAACCAATATGCGTTGCAGAGATTTCTTTCTATGAATTCATTTTAGATTGTATTTGATTGCTACCTCCATGATAGACCACTTAGACAGGGTTTCATTTATAATTAACTCTTATGATTTCTACATTCCAATATTTAATTATTATTCCTGACACCCTACTTTTTTCTCACTACTAATACATTAGCACAATTTGATTTTTATAACAACAATCAATAGCAAGAATGTACTATCTGTTTAATGACTCCTTACTCCATGGGTTCAAAGCTAGCGGATTGCTAGGGTGCCCA
>JAAXYV010000629.1:0-11570 GCA_036851875.1 Novacerus sp. FZ-2019
AAATAGTGTTTTAAAACTACGGCACGAGAGTAATGAAGTTTTACAAACTACATCTGCAACACATACCATTATAGGTGTAAGATTAATAATTATAATTTGTAGCAAACTCACCTTTAGTCGGCTCTGAAAATATAGTTGTTCTCACAGTAGTTGGCTTAACCTCCACACTATTGACCAAAGTAACAGTTCCCACAATAGTACTAATTAAAGTCTGTGGTGGTAATGTTTTCGTTATCATAACGGTGTGAGTCATGGGCATTCCTGAAGATGAAACTACAGTAGTTTCTGTTTCCGTTATGGTCTGAGTGGATGTCTCAGTGTGTGTTACAAATCTAGTTGTATCTGGTACTTGTATTTTCAAATTTGACCTTGTTGACACAACTGTTGTACTTCTGAATCTTCCTCTCTGTGGCATTATCACTCTAGTTGGGTTAATTTCAACACCCTTGTTTTTCTCTACTTCAGATGTACCGGTAGTTGTAGTGGTAGGAAGTGAGGTGGTTGTAGTTGTAGTAGCATTATCATTATTACTGACTCCTTCATTGCTTTCATCGTCTTCATCACTGCTCGAGCTACTAGTGACTTTTTCCCTGTTTCCACTTCCAGCTTCACTGCTGCCAGAGCTACTACTACTAATTCTATCTCTGTTGCCACCTCGGAGAATAATATTAGTTTTTTCTACACTACTGCCTCTATTGTTGCCATTAATCCTCTCTCCGATACTACCTCTGTTATTTACTTTCTCTTCACTTCCACCTCTAATGCTACCTCCACTAATTCTCTCTCCACTTCCGCCTCTGATGATGCCAGTAGAAGTTCTATTTCCAGTACCGCCCCTGATATTGCCACCGGTAATTCTTTCCCCACTATTGCCTCTTATGTTGCTTCCAGTAGGTCTTTCTCCACTACTACCCCTGATGTTACCACCAATGATTCTTTCTCCACTACCTCCCCTGGTGTTGCCACCAATAGGTTTTTCTCCACTACCACCCCTTACTTTTACACCAATAGTGGAAGAGAAACTTTCTCCACTACCACCCCGTATTTTTCCACTGCTAGAAGTACTTTCACCACTACCACCTCTTACTTTTCCACCAATAGAAGGACTTTCTCCACTGCCACCCCTTATTTTTCCACCAGTAGTAATGCTTTCTCCATTACTGCCTCTAATGTTGCTTCCAGGAATCCTTTCCCCACTGCTGCCTCTAATGTTGCTTCCAGGAATCCTTTCCCCACTGCTGCCTCTAATGTTGCTTCCAGGAATCCTTTCCCCACTGCTGCCTCTAATGTTGCTTCCAGGAATCCTTTCCCCACTGCTGCCTCTAATGTTGCTTCCAGGAATCCTTTCCCCACTGCTGCNCTCTTATGTTGCTTCCAGGAATTCTTTCCCCACTGCTGCCTCTTATGTTGCTCACAGTAATTCTTTCTCCACTACTGCCTCTGTTGTAGATACTATTGTTTCTCTGAGTAATACTGGCATTTTTGTTTTCCACTGTTTTCACTATAGGCTTAGATGTAGTAGGAGTAACTGTAGTTACTTCTTCATCTTCAGCGTCTTCATAATCTTCTTCGTCGTATTCCTCGTACTCTAACTCTAAGTCTGCGTCGGAGGTAGAAGTGGATGTAGAAGTAGAAGTGCTACTGGGGCCGTTTGAGCTTCCGTGGGAATTACTAATAGTGGTAAAATTTCTTGTGGTGTCTGGGTAACTTGTTATTGTTTCAGCCGAAGTAGTAGGTGGTATACTTGTTGTTATCAGTCTAGAAATAGTAGTACTATAGCGTTCTCGAGAACTCGGTGGTCTTCTGAAAGTCGGTCGGAAAGTTGTAGTTGCCACCTTATCTGATGATTCCGTGGTCGTATTTTTAAAATCATTTGCTGTGACAGTACCAATTTGTGATTCCTCAGCTCCTAACGTGGGTTCTGGAGTCTCTGAAGTCACAATGGTTTTCTGCGTTGTTGTACCTCGAACTCTATTTTCATATCTATTTACTATCCGACTAATATTAATGACAGGTGGAGAAAATCGTATAGTTGTCATTGGAACTCCAGCTGGAACTTCTGTAGATGCCTTCCGAGGTGCTTCAGTGGTAGAAGTCGTGGTTGTAGTGGAACGTCTTGCCCAAGGCGCAATGCCAGCATTCGGTCCTCTCGTAGGTAGAAACGGTTTTCTGGTAGTGGTTGGTTTACTTGTGGTCGTAGCATTAACCTCAGAAATTTCAGACGATGATGACTCTATACTATTTGGTCGTACTCCCGGTCGTCTATTAAGAATTGAGGCTCTTGTATTTGAAGTGGCAGTTGAAGTTGAAGTTGAAATATCTGAAGATCTTGTCGGTTTTATGGCAGAGATTGTAGGTGAGGTTGTTGCTGAAATTGAAAAAGAGGGTGATCCTCTAGTCCTCTGAAATATGGATGTCCTAATAACGGTCTTTATAATCGTTCTTGCGTGGGTTTTTACAGGCCTTGCTTGACTATTAGTCGAAGAAGAACTTTGCTGCATTGTTACAGAATTTTTATCCAATGCAGTGGTTTTCGAAAAATGAAGTCTCACTCCTGTAGATGAGGCTAAAACAGCAGATGTCTCCGATCCTTCCAATTGAACCTGTTGTGTTGGAGGAATATTGGCAGAAACATGTAAGGTTTCAGTGGGTCTGATAGTTTCAGAGCTAAGGTCCCAGTTAGGTAGAATGGCAGTAAATGTGTTCGTTCCCAAGATTTTATTATCATGGTCTACACTGGCAATGGTATGAATTGTGGTCAGAGGTGTTGGTCGCGATGGATTAGGTTTAAAAAGCTCGTCTTCTGGCCGCAGAAGATTTGGTCGGAAATGATTAGGACCGTTTGGTTTGTATCGAATTGGTCCATTGCTGGGAAGTTCCAAAATAGGCTGTTTAAGTCGATTACTGTCAATTGGAGGAGGTTCTAGTTCTGTTCTGGGTGGGCCCGGAGGGAAACGGAAAGGATCAGAGGGTTCTTGTGGACGCTCGAATTTAAATCCACTAAGCCCACTGTTTGGTCTGTTTATAGAACTTGGTGGAGGCATTGGTCTTGGAGGGAAGGGTGAAGTTACTGGACGCCGTAGTTGAGGTGGTGCTGGAAATCTCTGTTGTGCCTGAGAATGTTGCTGTTGTCGGAAATTATTTACTAAGTGACCTCCCATATGCACTGGTCGACTTGGGTGCGTATGCTGCTGCAACTGTGGGGGTCTGTTTTGTACGGGAGCTTGAGGTGGAGGTACTTGAGGCGGAGGCGGAGGCAATTTCTGCTCTGGCTGCTGGTTCGGAGAGTTTAATTTTGGAGGAACGACATTATTTCTGTTCTCATTTTCAGCTTCGTCCTCTTCATCGTCTTCATAATACTCATCCTCTTCGACATAGATTGATTCTCTATGACCCGTTCCTGGTGAGTTTCCAGAAGTTTCTTGAGTTGGACTGTGACTGTGAGGTTGGAAACTTTCAGGTGAAGGAGCGAGGGGTTGCCTTTCTCGTTGAGGAGTTTTATTCTGGTTCTGAGATTTAATTATAATAGCATTGTCTCCTTCTAAATTGGAACTAGAACTTGGCCTGGGTTCAAGTATTTCGTCTATAATTGTATTTTCTTCCTTCTCTGTTTCGTTTTTCTCATCTTCTTTCTCCTCAGAGTCGTCTTCTTGTGAATTTGGTAACGAAGGTCTTCTTTGCAGAGCCAGCTTTTGTTGTTTATTTTCATTTTCAGGCTCAACTAGGTTAGGATTTAATGGTATCGGCGTAACTAGTTTGTTGAAGTTATTCTCTTGATACTCTACCTGTGGTCTTGGTTGCGGTCTTTGTGGAAGCATAGGTCGGCGATTGAAGTTATTATTATTATTGTTTTGAGGACGTCCGAATGGAGGTTGCAAGAATGGTGGTCGGCGTCCAGCATTTGACGGAGGACCTTGATTTGGTGGAGGACCCTGCCCTTCGGGTCTGTTTGGTCTTGTGGGTCGTCTGAACATGTTTGTCAAAGTTTCTATTGCTCCCGGCCTCTTGGATTGAGGAGGTGGGCGAAGTGCAGGTTCCCTTAAGAATGGTGGACGCTTATTTTCATTAATTTGATCTGAGCCTTCGTTTAAATTTGTAGGTGGTGACGGAGGTGTGAGTTTCAATGCAGGATAGCCGGGTGGAGGTATTTCAAATGATGAATCATCGTCATATGCATCTCCAAAATCATCATTATCAGTATTCTTATGTTTTTCTCCAGAATTAGGTACTTTTGTTTCAGGTGTTCCCTTTTCTAACTTTGCTGGAGGTCTGATATCTTCTTCTGAGTCATATTCTTCAGGAGAATCTAAGTTGATTCCTCCAAATGCGGGTCCTTGTGACGGATTAAAATTTCTGATAGGAATAGTAGGACGTCTTGAGAAACCTGGATTTTTATGAATTTCTACATTCTTTAACTTGAGCTGATCCATACTGTCCTCATCATCGTAAAATGAAGCCGCTCCTGCCTGAGGCGCGGGTCGCCTCATGGCATTTAAGATAATATTAGTATTCCTATCCGGCTGAAATCTACTTCCAAAAGGTCTTGGACGGAACGTTGTTGGTTTCATGATGTCACGGAATGTTGTAGGCCTCACGTCATCATCATCATTGTCATCATCATCATCATCATCATCGTCAAGATCCCCAGAAACCGCTAGGGTTCTTTGGGTGATTTCATTTTCACTTACAGTTGTCAAAGGTAAATTTGGTCTGAATGTCGTTGGCCACCAGAGATTCGACTTAGCCGGTGGGGATGAAGTGAAAACACCTTCAGGGGCGCTATAAGAGCTTAACGTATCTTCCTCAGATAATGGAGCAGCAGTTGTTGTCGTTGTTTTTGGTAAAAAACCGTTTCTTGGATTTTCTGAACTACTCGAGTCAAATGGTGACTTGATAATTTTCTGGTTAACCGGATCTATAACTGTATCAATATCTTCCGAGCCGCCATAATCTTGGCCAAAGTTTGGGATAGTGTCGGCTACATTTGTAAAGTATTTATTAATATCCAAAATGGGTTTGCGATCCTGGGTTGTACTTACATTGGGGTAGCTATTAAGCTCATCCTTACTCACAAATTGAGGGAAGCGTAATTTTCCTGTGAAACGATTATTAGGAGCAGGTGTTGTTAACAGATTATATTTTAACTTAAATCTATTTTCAAACCCTATCAATTCATTTATCGTTGGGTGAACAACAGATGAATTAAGTGAAGGTGAGTGAAGTGGTATGGATGTTGGAAGTGGTGGTGACGGTGGTGGTGGTGACGGTGGTGGTGGTGGCGGTGGTGGTGGGGTGGTAGTTGTCGTCGTTGTTGTTGTCGAGGTTGTCGTTGTAGTAGCTGTTGTAGTTGTTGTTGGCCTTTTAGTTGTGAATCTTCTAATAAATTGCTTAGAAATATTTGCTCGATTGGTAATCGGTTTTTGTGTACTAGTTGATGTTGGGTTTGTAGTTGTTGTTGTCTTCGCATAATATGGAATAACAGGCTTTGTAGGAATTTCTTTAATTATTAATTTTGGGTAGTCTGTAGTGGGTATTGGTGGAAGACGTGGGGGCATTGGAGTTGTTAGCGGTAGATTTATTCTATCTTCAGTTGAGACTGGTTTTGGTGTTTCATATGTTTCATGAACAATAAATACAGTGGATGGTCGCTGCCTGTGTGGTGGGAAATGTGGAGTGGGAACTGGCCTGCGAAATTTAGGAAATTGATATGTTGGCGAAGGCCCATTTTCTTGCTGTTGATTTTGCACATGAAGCGGTATCCTTTGCTCATTACTATCTTTGTGATTATCTTCATTATTATTTGGGATTATACTGGGAAATCGTTGCTCATTACTGTTATGGTCGTCGTTATCATTATTGTGATTTTGGTTCAAAATGGGGAATCTCTGTATATTGCTATTGTGACCATTATTGTTGTTGGGATTATAACTAGGGAATCTGTTTGGAGCGGGGAAATTAGGGGCTTGAGAATATCCACCTGGACGGGGATGAGTTGGTCGCTGTGGAGGAAGTTGAACAGCATTTATATTTTCTGCAGAATTTTGCTCTTCATCGTTGTCTGTAGGATCTATTTCTTGTGGCTGCAATGACGTTGGGCTTGGTGAAGGTGGATTTTGTTCGGTTTTATGATTATTAATATTATTATTGTTATTCCTATTTGGCCTGAAAATAAAATTGTTAAGAGGGGGCCTCTGTCGCGATGGTGGTTGTGGTTTCCTGTGTCTAATTATTTGATTTCTTGTGAACTGATGTTCTGCATCAGTTATGTGAGGAACGAAGGGATTTTCTTCACTACTTATGGGTCTGAATGGCACTCGTTTGTCACCTTCATTGTGTGGACCAAAATTAATTTCTTGACTTCGAATGGGGATATTCTCATCGTCCCCAATATCTGGAATTTGTGGGTGGAAAGATTGTTCTTCACTACTTTGCTGCTCCAACTCGTCACGAGGTTTATCATTTATTGCCGTTAGGAAAGGTCGTCCAAATGGATTCATAGGTCTATGTGGGGTCTCCTCACTATCTTGAGCCTCGTCACGTTTGTTATCAGTATCCCTATTGTAATTCTCGTTAGAATGTGGCATTGGTATGATTTGCTGAGGATCAAATATGTTACTTTCATGACTGTGTTCCGGTGGATTTGGATTTGGTCTTCCATATGGAATTTGATTTCGGTTTTCTTGGGGTCTAAACACTGGTCTTTGCATTCCACCCATTCCAGGTCGTAGATGCTCCTCACTGTGGCTGTGTAATTCCATGGATCCGGGTATTTTAAAATCTATTCCGTGCTGACTTGGACTAGGAAATTCGTTGCCACTTATAGGTCGTCTGGGTCCATTATTCGGTCCTGAGTTTGATGGATATGCAGGTCGTCGCATTGGTGCAGGAGTTGATAAAAAGTTGAAGCTGTCAGGAGGCTTAAAACTTGAGTCAGGAAAAAATGATCCGCTTTCTTGATTCTGGTAACTTGTGGGAATAGTACCAAATTGTCCAGGTCTTGGTCCCATTGGTCTTCTTTCCCCAGAATTCTCATGGGAATTGGGATTCTGATTGCGAAAAGGAGGTCGATTGCCATTACCATTACCATTGTTGTTGCTATCAAAAGGATTTCGGTTCGCCTCGCCAGATAAATCTGGAAAGTTTTGGAACATCTTATTCCCTTGGATGTTCCATGGTGGACCTTGGGGCAAGGGGCCTGCGTTTGTTGGTCTTGGTAGATTAACATTACCGGGATTCATTGGTTTTCTCAGTGGTACATCTTGTGAAGGTCTTGGTCCATCGAAATGTTCTCGATTTCCAAACGGTGGTAATTGAGGCTCTCGAATCTCATTAAGGTTGATATGTAATTTATTTCCTTGGGTATTTGGAGGTCGGAATGGTGGTCTGCTGACCGTGTTTACTTCAGTAGATCCACCAGAGGCAAGTTCGGGTCTGTTATGGAATCTTGTTGGACCTGGATCATTTAAAATTTCATGCGATGAAGGCGGCAGTGGTGGCCAATTTGGTCTCTGGGATGGAGTTGGACCTGAAAACATTGGTCTTCCGTTCAATATATTATTTAAAGGTCGAAGCAGAATTTCCGTTTTTCCTTCTGGATTGTCATCACCTGTTGGAGGTCTGTTAACATCAACGGGACCACCAGAAATAACTTTGACTCTAGTGTTTGATGGAATTTGATATTCATTACCAGATGCCATTTCACCATTTTTGTGAACTCCCACATCCTCCATTTGGGTAAAAATGTTTGGATGCTCATCATTAGGTGGTTTAAAGTTGTAATTATGAGTTGGGGGAAAGGAGTTGGAGTCAAAATGAATAGGTGGTGGAAGTGGACCAGAAATAAAGTCAGGTTCTCTGTCTGCAAGAGGTCTGAAATTTGGCTCATTTGCATGGGATACGATTGGACGTCTGGGAATACGATCATCCGGGGTTCGAAAGTGGTGTTGATGATTTTTCTTCTTATTCGCCATCCCTCCAACAGGTATATAGACGGGCTCGTTATAATTTATAATAGGTCCTTCCTTTGGTGGCAACCTATGGAAAGGCCTATTGTGAGTATGGATTTTTGAGTAATGGTGATTGTGTGTATCATTCCGGGCGATAGGTAATAAAGCTCCTTTCATGTATCCAGCCATGGAATTAAGCAATGGACCTAACTTTGTTAAACTTGAAGCTCCCAATCCACCAAGACCTATTGCTCCTAGATTTAATAAAGGAGTCCAGTTAATCCCTCCACTTGAACTGGCAGTAGCAACGTGTGCACCTGTTCCGGAACTAAGTACAACTGGTCCATGTCCCACTGAAGGTCCAGATACTGTACTTTTAGAAGGACCAGGACCAGGACCATGATTAGGACCACCACCGTGATAGATTTGTGGTTTTGGTCTTCTTTGCTCATTCTGGACTTCATCGGAATCTTCACCGGATGAATTTTTATCGGATTGGATATCTTCGTCAGAATCGGATTCTGTATTCAGGTCGGAGAGTGGAATAGTTCCCAAGGAGTAAATGCTTGTTGAAGATTCAACCGACTCTTCGGATTCTTCTGGTGTTGTAGCGGGTTTGGTAGGCCGTTTCTTTGGTCTTACAGTTGTTCGGTATGTTATCTTTGGTTTAAATAGTGGCACGATTGGTTTCTCGGTTACCAAAGTGGTTGGCGTAGGATCAGTCTCCTCACTTTCTTCACTTTCCTCAGGTTGAGGGGTTGTGGTGGTATTAGCTTCATCTGCAAATACTAATTCATTTTCATTCCCACCATCTTCTTTTGTTGTTGGCGGAGTCAAAGTTGCATTAAGAGATAAAGTAGGGTTGATATATTCCTCTTTTATATATATAGGCTTCAAAGTTAGACTTGTGTTACTAGGTGTTTCTGTTGTGACTTCAGTTGGTTTATTCCTAATTTTATCTATTGCCAGCTTCTCAGCGGCAGCGATAGCTGTTTTATTTTTTTGTAACTCTTTCTCAAATTTTTCTTTTTCCTTGTTATAGGCATAGGTATCAAAAGTTGTTGATATATTATAGATATTAGGCTTTAATCCTGGTATGTCTTCATTCATCTCATCATAACTCTCTATACTTTGTTCTGAAGTAATTTCTTCGAGCAAATTAAAAATTTGTTGTGTCGGGTCAACTTTTCCTGAAAAAGAGGCAGAGGGTTTCACACCACTGCCCTTCTTTCCTCCTGTAGCCGTACCTTTAATGTTACCACTTGCATCGTTTTTTCTTGATGGGTTGTAATTGCCGTGCTTTGAGTTACCTTTATTAGAATTAACACTGCTTTTGTAAACATCTACAATGCTAGAAACATCTCCCAATGACAAGTCACCGTAGACATCATCAGAGTAATCCACGATATCTGAAGGGTAGTCTATTATTATAGATTTTGGAGGTCCAAGCTCAGGAAATAAATCGGTTGGATCTGAAACAGAATCGACTGGTTTCCTTGTTTTCGTTGCAACCTCAATTTCAGCAGAAAAAGACGATTTCTGTTTTATTAGAGGAGGGGTTGGAATATGTGTAACTGATTTATCAGCCTCCATAATATCACCTTCGTTTGTAGTGGAGGGTAAATCATATAAATCTGGGTCTTGAAGATTAATTTCTTCAAAATCTTCTGTTACATCTGGTTCAGTTACAACAGCATCTTGCAAAGTACTGTAAAGATACTCGTAGGTTCTTGTGGGGGATAAAAAGTCCATTTCCTCAGTTCCTTGAGTATCTGTTAATACATTTACAATTTTATGAATCCCTTCTTTCATCTCATCAAAGTGTTCCTCAGAAGAACCTCCCATTGCCGGGAGGCGATTAAAGCCGGGATCTCTTTCTGTTGTAATGCCATCGATTTCTATTGCCAACTGGTCATTGTCTTTGGGCCAATGTGGTCCAGAAACAGATTGTGTCAAAGTTGTTCCAGAACCTTCAAACTGCTGGATGATTCTTGTTGGAATGATTTCTTTAACTGAGGATGTAATTTCAAGGTATGTAGAATGTTTTGAAAGATAAGAACTTTTCATGGCGTTGACATATTCTACATTTAAATTTGTTGACATAACCTCCGTCACAATTTTCGACACAACGTGAGTTCGTGAATGAACTTTAGTATCTCCCTCAGTTTCACCTACAACGGTTGTATAGTACGTAAAAGTAGTGTAGTAAGTTTTAGTGGCGTAAATTAAAACAGGTTCCATAGTTTCAGCATTCCCTGAGTCGACAGCATGCACTAAGTGATGTGTTGTAATGCCCCCAGTATATTTTGGAGGAAACCCAAACATTTCACTCTTCAACGGAGGATACAACAACTTGGGTGTGCTGCTTATAGAACTATCTCCTAAAAATGGAGACTGAGCAACAATTTCAGTCGGATGAACTTTTTCAGTAACGATGTTAGAAGTAATTCTTGTACTACTGCTTGTAATCGTTTCGCCATTTTTCAACGCAGTAACTTTGTACGTGTAAGTTGTATACATAGTTTTAGTTAAATCTTGAGCAGACATGAATTCAAATCCTGGCATAGGTGGGAGTGGGGTCAAATACGGAATAAGACTTGCAGCAGCAACGGTAGGAATTAAAGCCTCTGTAACAACCACTTGTGTCACCGTCTCTTTCGTTGTAACAACCTCCTTGCTCTTACTATTAGATCCTATTAGAGTTTTCGAAAAAGTGAAAGTTGTGAAGTAAGTTTCAGTCTCAAAAACTCGGGATTGACTCATCATCATGTTCATTAAGGTTGGGCTCAAATATGCTGGTAAAGTGACAAAGTTTGACACGGTTTCTCTACTCGTCAAAACAACTGGTGCATGGCCGGCAGTAAATGTATTGTAGTAGGTGTACGTTGTCGTTAATGTATTTGTAAAATAAGAGCCTGGAGAGTCGACAATGGAATGCAGCATCTCTGGTGATACTGTACTCCCAGCTGCTTTCAGACTTGGTGTATATTCAATGCTTGGACGGTATTTCTGGGTCACTATGTTTGATATTACCTGTGTAGACCAAAGAATAATAATATGCGTTAAAATATAGACTTGTATAAAGTATACATTATGTTTAAATGATAATTGTACTTTGTATTATATGTTTAGTTTTCCTTTATTTCCTGATGAAATATTCAATTGGTCAACCTCAGTTGTGTTACAACTCTACCAATTGAATACTTACCAGCATCTACTGACTGACAGAGAAATAGAGAGAAAGAGAGAAAAACAATTCATCTTTCAGTTATGGCTTCACGAACTACTGCCAGGACATGACTTTAGATGAGACGACAATGACATCAACGACATGCCTCTACTCATTGTTATTTGCCTTTGGCCTGCCTGCCAGACAGAATCTTCCATTCGTCTCTTTCATATTGTTGAGTTGTGTTGAAGAAAGGTATTATAGTGTGTAATGTGGGTTATTCTTCCCGTAGATTCAAACATAGTTATTTACTTTCTATCAACAACATCTTCCTCCTATTATTATCAGCATTATGTTTGTTTAGTTACTATACATTAGAAAAGTATTCGTTTTCTTATATTGAATACAATGAAATAAGCATTGCGTGTATTCAATTCAGTTCAATTCAATTCAAT
>JAAXYV010000630.1:0-11561 GCA_036851875.1 Novacerus sp. FZ-2019
CCGGACTAAAACGATATTGCACTCTGTATTCTCTACAAGCATTGCATTCCAACAACTACAGTCACAGTTACATTATAGCTTGTCTAGCTTAGCTCAACAAACTTTCCCTCTTGTGCCTCTATGTTTTTAGAGTTTAGTTTTTGTACATATCTCTGTGAGCAGTTTAGTTGTAGTCTCTGTCTCTTTCTCTAAGCTGTGTTTTGGTGAAAGACCTTTCCTTCCGTTTCCTTTATATTTGAGCAGAGAGACGGCATAATGTACAGTAATGTATGTGTATATAAGGGTTGTGAAGCCGAAATGAAAAATTTGTACTTGAAAAATAATGTGTATACTACATGCCTACCTACACAAAGGACTATCACTTTATTGTCGGAGTTAAGAAATGAGTTGAGCCTGTACCTTATTTTACTTTTATTTAGTTTTCATTACCTTTGTGATTAAAAATATCGTGTAGTGTATATACGTTAAAAATCATAATCACTTTTGAAGTTTGAGCTTAAGGTAAATATTCTTGAAAAATAATGAGAATAATTTATTATTGGGTAATTTAATTTTTTTTGGTATTTAGTAATTAATTAGCGGCAATAGTTCTGCTGTCACAAAAGATAAAAAAAAAGTATATAATTTGAGTCAATTTTCTTTTCAAAGTAGATCCTTCTTCGAAATAGATAGGGGTGGTAGTCCAATTAGATTGTCGTATTTGAAATCACTCTCTAAATTTCATTTGAATTTTACGTCCCTGGCCTAAGCCTAGGCGGAGTGCACTTTCATAGCAAAGTTTGCACAGTTTATACTGCACTTGAACTCTATACTCTTGTGCAATTCCTTCAGTTCAGCTGATCTCAGCTTACAGATCTTGCTTTCTCTTACGCTACATTACGTGAGTGAAGTGAAATGAAATTAAATGAACTTAACATTTCTGCAAGCAAAGTAAAGTCAAAGTCAAGGCAAGTAAACGAGAGTAAAGAGAGAATATAAATGCAGTCAAGCCATGCAAGCCCAACCGTCAGTCAACTTACATTAATATAATATAAAGTATTATAAAGTAACAAGAAAGAGCAAGCAGACGGAAAGGCAGGAAGGGTAAACAAGAAAAGTATTTATTTACAGGCAAAGCCAAAGAAGCCTAACTGAAGTCAAGCCAAGCCAAGTCAAACTTTCACTATTCACTGCTTTCAATATACTCTTGTCTTGTCTTCTCTTCTACCCACACAGTCCTCTTTTCGTTCATCACCGAGGAAACGCATAAGTAATTTCAAGACTTTTACCGGATTCCCCTCTAGCAGGAAAACAAAACAGTAAGAGGGCTAAGGCTACCACCATACTTTTCCTGTAGTAGTAAATGCAAAGCAACAGTAAGTACATAATGTAGCAGCAAGCAACCAGAGCTAGATAAAGAAGAGAGGAGTTTTCTTCTGTTTCAGGCTATATTTAAATTTGCATAGCCTTATTATCCTTACATACATAAAATACACTGCCTATCGTAGGTGGCACTCAACTCATCGTCAGCCATGCTGTCTTATACAGTGGAATTGAATAGCATTATAAATACAGGAGATAGAATATAATATAAGAACTCTTGTCTTGACTTGCTCTACATGGTTTGCTTGACTGAGAAAGTGAAAAGAAAAGAGAGAGATAGGATCGTTGGTCCATGCAATGCAAATACGTACAGTGTATGTATGCATACATGCCTACAATGGCTTCCGTTTTGGCTTGACTTGAATTCATTTCGTTGTATTATTTTATGCATACCATGTGATCTGTATGTAGTATGTACTGTATATGGGTGTGATGTTTAGGAGAGTGAGAGTTTTAGTTTAAGTATGGAGGAACGCAAGAGGAGTTTCTTTCTGTAGTTGAATTGTGAAGAGAGGAATCTGAAGGAACTATGAAGAAAGAGGCGTTGAAATTCTTTGTGTTTTAGGGTTTTGGACTGATTTACATGAAAGTAGACTGTAGGGTAGCAAGAAGAGCCTGGAACTACTCTCTCTGTCAGCGGGCTTTTTCTCGACTCCTTCATTGCTACGTACTTATTTGCATATCTTTAATTTAAACCGACATGAGAAGGGAAAGCGAAATGCAGGCGAGAAGTACATAGGAGCAACAGCAGGAGGAAAAATCGTAAAAACTTGATTATCCTCTTTGAGATAATTGCGTTTATCATTATGCTTATATGTGCCGGGTTTAGGGCGAGGAAATGTGTCGTTTCAATGGGTTGGCTTAAATTTATTTACCTACTATACATTTTCAGTGGAGGCAGATGAGATGAAATGAAATGAATGTCTGTCAACGGATAAGAATTACTGCGTAGTCTTTAAAATTTTACGATACGCACTTATGCACATCTATTGCTGGCGTCTTTGCTTAGAGCTGTGCATTCATTGCTGCAATGCATATGCATGAGTTTTGTGCATAAACCTTGTAGGCTAACCTTCAGAATGGGTTTGGTTTTAGTTCAGGCATTCGTGTGTGGTTGGTGGAATGGGTGTGGAGTTAAAAAAAATGCAGTGCATTCAGGAGTTTCTGAAATTAACTGCAGACTTGTGCTAAGTGAAAGACAACGTGATCGCAAGGTCGGAAAGTCACTCCATTAATCACATCACCATCTTTCGGAGATTCGAGTTGAATGTCATTGAAAGTTGATTTGCAAAAGTGGAATGCTTAAAGATTGTTCTGAAATAGACTTCCGGTTTAGATTGAGTGAATGGCAATAAATGTGACCTCATGGTTGGAAGTCTCTCCTTCAATAAAGTAACATAATTTGGAAATTCGAGTTTTGTTGAGTAGATGTTAAGTTTAAAAAAAATATTATGCCTAAGCGATTTCTGAATTAAGCTTCGGAATTGTGCTGAATGGAAAACAACGAAATCACAGGGTCGGGAAGTCGCTTCATTAATTCAATCATAGTTCCGAGATTCAAATTGGGGGTTGTTTGAAAGTTCTATTGCAAAAGTTGATTCCGTAAGGACGCCTCTTAAAGTAGCTTCCGGCTTAGGTTGATTGGAAGGCAATATGACCTCACGGTCAGAATCTCACCAAACCCTCGATTTCTTAAAAAGTACCTGCAAACTCGAAACCGATTTTACCTGCAAGCCGATTTTACATTGCAGCCCAAATTTTTTTTCTGACAAGCAAAAAAAACATCACTTTTTGATTTGATTTGATTTGCTTTATTCAATTGACGAGTTCAGCTCGGGGCTGATCATATACAAGATCATCACTTTCCAGGTTAGGTTAGATTTGCGAACGCCGTTCGCGAGTTATTTCAAGGGTCTGAATTTAACCTTCAAGAAAGTAACTTAGTTCGATTATTGAAGTGAGTTAGATTAGGTCGTAGGTGCTGAGCTGGAATAATGCAATTCATAAAGGAGTGTTTAAAAAAAAGTCTCAGACGTGTGTTGGGCGGAAGACCACGTGACCTCACGAACGGGAAGTTCCTCCGTCAATACGTACAAGCATGCATTCGTCATACTTACCTTCATGTTGAGTTAATTGGCCTACATTTACTTCCTTATTAGTTTGCTTTCAGTAAATGTGTGGGAAACTATAGAGCAGAACGAAATTTTGATTTTGAATGAGTGACTTCAATTTGAGTGACAGTGAGTAAACCTCCCAGGTAGGCTTAGCTTTGTCTATAAGAGTATTGAATTGAAAGCAATGTAGTGAAATGTATGTAGCTTAAATTAGACCGAGTTCAGGTGAGTTCAGCCAAGTTTCATTTCATTTCTCATAATTTTTAACGTAGCAATAGCAATAGATCCTGCCTGAGCATTTATTTCTTTTTCTATGATATGAACTGAGGTCTTGAGCTGAGCTGGAGCAGCAGCAGCGTTGAATTTTCCTACTATACCGATGTAGGTTGTAGCAAGCAACTCAGCTCAGTTCACTTTATTTTACTTTACTGGGCTGTGAAGACGGGAAGGTTGTCTTGGCTTGGCATGGCATGGCATGATATTAGTCTGGTCTGGCAGGGCATAAAAGGCTTGAGTTGCGTTTCATACCATGCAGGCGGGCGGGCAAGTGTCGTGGCCGATTTAATCATCCACAGTCGAGGAAAAATGAGCATGAATATTTCATTTGGTCATGAATTACATTCCTTTTGCTTTTTCATAGGAAACCATGCCAAACCATCTTCAGGTCATACATTTCCTAGTCACTATTACTTACAACAGTGGAAAAAGAAACTACGTAGATACATACATATCTGTAGGCCATGCCTTAGTACACTCACTCTTCACAACTCACAACTCACCTATTCAGTACAAACAGGCCTAGGAAAAGTCCAAAGGCAGTAGACAAGTTGGGTCTTTGTTGTATTGTGCTATGCTGCTCTGTTTCTCTATATGTAAGTATGCGACAAGCTCCATGTATGTTACACAAAAAATATTAGCTCATAAAATATGAAACATTAGCTTTCTCTGCGTTAGCTTAAGTTGGTTTACAGAGCTGCGGAGGAAAGTATGTTTGCACTATGTTACTGCTTCTACAATTTCTATGTGAATACTAAGTCGGAGGCAACCAAGAAGGACTACAGAAATGTACACTGCACTGGCACTGTAGGACGCATAGATGTGTCTACTTACATTAGACCAAACCAACTATATAGATAGTCCTCATTCCATGTCCGTTGAATAAATGCCAAGCCAGAAGGGCAGGATCACTTAAACATTTTATCATGGCTGAAGATTTGGCTTAGAACAATTTTTTTTACTCCTTATGCTTTTCACTCACATCCTGAAACAAGATTTGGTAATCAAAGTATAAAGTATTATTTTTATTTTTTCCTTAATGTTTTAAGAGGACTTCCACTTTTAGACAAATACATTTATTTACATAGGTTGTTTAGCTTAGAGTATGAAACAGGAGTAACATGTGATGTAATGGAAGCTAAATTAAAGTGGACGGTGAATTAGATTGGACTAAACTGTAAAGGATTGTTTGTAGGAATACAAATTGTAATGCCGCCATGGGTTTCTGAAAATATTTAAGCCCATTTATTTGACATAAGTTGCGTGGCTTGACTTGATTTGGCTGTAGTAGAAGAGAACAACTAAAGTCATGTTATTCCGGTCCTATATTATTACCGGTGCATTTGACTACATTCAGAAATCACATTATGCTGTGAGCTATATTATAGAATTCTACTCTGCAGCTTTATGGTATTGCATCGTATAACTTTTGACCAACCAGAGGTGATGCACTTTGTGCTAGTCTACTATAGGAGAGGAATGACGTGCAAGGTGTGTAATGTGATGCAGTTTAATCTTTGAACGCTACATATTTGATTACGTTACTTTATGTTTATGTAAAATGTAAACCCACACTCCTCCGCCTGTACAAGCTGTGCAGATTAATATTTCAAAGCATACCTGACTCACTTGCTTTTACTTGACAAAGCTATTTCTCTGCTTCGCTTCCGCTCAGGTTTCGTGTGCATTTTTCCTTGTCTCCGTTCTCTAAAATTCTTGGTTTCCTGTGGATTGCGTCCTTTTCCTACTAGTTCACTTTTGTTTTGGCTTGACTTAACTTGACCTTATGCATTGCTGCGTACTGCACCACTATGAGTACAATAATATATACAATATATTTCGGAGTCACTATGTTACTGCTACACAAACTACGGTAAGTACAAAGAAAGTTTAGTCGAGGTTGGTATGATGGTAGCAGGTAGGTTGGGCAATGCACTAAACCCTAGCCTGCAGGAAGGGAATGCCTGGGTGAATTTGTTGCCACTTGCTGCGGTGCAGAGTTTTCATTTCATGAAGTAAATAAACAGTGGAAAGTAAAGTAAAGCGAAGTAAATTAAATATGTAGGTGTATTATACTTGCTGCATTAGCAGTGGTAGCAATTGCATCATGTTTGCTGTATTATGTGACGTGATGCTATACTACGAAGGACTACTGTGGATCCCCACTGAAACTTGCTTTTAGTCGACTCTTTTGCTAATAAATCTCAACTTTGAACTTTAACAAAGCATATGCAGTGCAGATGAATCTATACGTAAATGTTGTTTTAGTCAGTCGAATAAGACGTGTTTCATTGTTCGTAGAATACTAAAGCAAGAGTAGGATAATGAAAAGTTAGAGTGCAGAATTAGGCCTGAAGGTAAAGACAAAATGCATTGGAGGAGATGAAAATTTAAATGAATACCTAGAAAGGAAATAGAACTAACCGTAGGTAAATAATTAAAATAATTTGGAAATGAAGAAGGAGGGTCCTGTGTGGTTGGTGTTGGTATAGGTTATAATGATAATCAGCTTACTTAGGTTTGCAGTGCAAGAGTTGAGGCATCATGCCTCATTTGATACCTTACGGTTCATTCGGTTAAGTTATATTATTGTAGCTTAGTTTAGGTTGGGGTTAAAGTAAGTTTATCGATTAAATCAACTTTGGTTAGATATGACATTTTCACTATGACGCTTGAGACAGGAGGCATGACAATTGAGGCATGAAGTATAGCAATTGAGGCATGAGGTATAACAATTCAGGCATGAGGTATGACAATTCAGGCGTCAGGTATGACAATTGAGGCATGAATCGACAGACCCGTACCTGACTTTTGAAAGTTGGGGTATGATGCATTGCGGTTGAAGCTCACGCCTCGTACCGTAATTCTCAAGCCTCACTTGATGCCTCAGAATTTCTACAAAATTATATCGCATGCCTCATTCCTCATCTAATGCTTCAGGTGCCATATCTCAAGATTCAAATCCCTTGCCTCATACCTCTATTGTTGTTCTCTCAATTGACTCCATTTAACCTAACCTAATCTGATCTACCTGGACCAAATATAATCTAACCCAACTGAAACACAACTAATGTAGGTTAAAGGTAATGTAGGTTGTGCTGCTTACAATAAGCCTTTTTAACTTTCCGACTTAATACCTAAGTATAAGATTTTGGTTTTTAGAGTTAACATTGAGTTGAGGTATTCTGGTTCTGCTCCTCACTAATTAAAGGATATATAAACGGAAGAGATATAAATTAAATAAGAAAATTAAATGGACATGTTGAAGTGGTATTGGCTGACTCTGGGAGACGTTTTTCTTACCTTCTTAACTTACCTTATTTTCTCCTGTCTTCAGAAGTCAAGTCAAGTCAAGAGAATAATATAAAGCAAATAGAAAGGCACATAAGACGGGAATGAAAGGAGAGAAGGTAGGTACATAAGATTGAAGAGAGGAAAAGAAAGAAAAGAAAGAAGGGACTGTATAGTGTGATGTGGTAGCGGCATGGCAGAGGAAGGAGAAGAGGAAAGAACGATTTATTATAGTACGGCTGTCACCCATGACCGAAAAAGTCAGGATGGAATGAAAATCAATAGGATCAGGGTAATGAAATCAGTCCCAAGACAGGAAGGATTATAACGTCCTATATTAGATTGGGAAATGTGAGTTGTTTTCCTCATTTGGCGAGATATTCGGAAGCTAACGTGATTGATCACATACCTACATACATCTGAGATAGAGCAGAGCAAACCAACAGCAGACTACGACTAGACTCTCCTCTACAATTGACTGGGATGGAAAAGGTATATATGTATACATATAGCTTTAATATCTATCTACTTTCCTTCCATATAGATATATATTTGTACATAGTAAATAGGGTTCATAGGACTCGAAATCATTTCAGCTGACTTGAGAAGGCAGTTGACTTCTAGTTTTAGTTCAGCAGCATAGTCTTCATTTGTTCAGTGAGTTGTGCTTCCTATGGGCTGTATATTCTTATGTGTGTGTGACTAAAGGGTTAGTTTTTATATCCATAGTATTTTATTTTTTTCCCTTTCTGTCTGTAATGTAAACTTACATCGGTTTATATATACCTACCTACCATATATGTAGGTACTTCTTTGCCTTACTTTGACTTGACTTGCCTTGCCGCACTTGGCTTCTTTCTTTTCCTATAAAGTCGACCAAGCGATTCGATGTGTGTGATACGATGTGAAGCGATGCCAGGCCAGGGAAGGCAATGCAGTTGAAATCTGAGTCGAGTCAAGTTTGTTTTCGCTTCTTTCCGATGGTTTTCTGGGTTGGTCCCTCCTGCTCTTGTCTACTTTGGTTGCTTACGTTTACTTACTTCACTTCACTTTACTAGATCCTTTCCTAATATTTCTTCCTTCCATTTTATCCATCTATTCTTCTTCGCTTTTTGTCTTATTTCTAGGATTTTTTATATGCTTGCTTAGAGCTAGAGAGGAACGTAGTACAGAGTATGTATGTATGCATGTGGAACCTACATACATTGTGTATAAACTTTTGTTATAGTAAAGCAAAGGAATGAAAGGAAAGGAAAAGCAGGTGGATATCTACTTGTGTGTGAGTCTGTATTTTTTATCGCGATTTTTACCCTTCAGTAAACTCTTCCTTTCCACATTTCTCTTTTTGCGAGGAAGTGCTTTTAATGTCCTTTCTACTACTTTTTGCTTTTTTGTTGGTTGTTAGAGGCTAAATTTAGAAAATAAGAGGATCTCTATACTATATGCTCTTCTTTTTCACTTCCGTTTTGGGTGGATGCACATTCAACATTCAGCATTGCTCCAAAAAACGCCTTCGTTTATTTCCAGAGGTGGTAGGTAGCGTAGCGTTAGGATTTATAGGCTCAGGAAGGAAATACATTGCACAATGTTTTACTCAGTCTCATTGAGTATTTATTACTGTTTAGTTTACTATTAATCCTAAAGAAAGAAATGGAATTCAGGAAGTTAGTGGAGTCAATATAAAAGTTTAGCTTACGTACGTACGTGTACGTAGTTTCTTCCATTTTAAAACTTTGCTAATTCCACAGAAACAAAGTTGAATGGGTTGTTCAGATCCATATAAAGCGTAGAATTTTAATGATTTTGGTTCAATTATAACCAGACATAAAATAGAGAAAATATGTGTAATTGCTTATGCTGTAGACAGGTAATTTCTCTTTAAAAGACGGAAGAAGTTTCCAGTTTCAAAAAGTATTCATGATTGCTTGCAAGTGATTCCGTATATTAAAGTATTGATTGTTCGTTGGCAAAGTTTCACGTGATTTCTTGAGGTTGGCAAAGATTGCAGATTTCAGTTGGTGGAAATGGAAACTGCACAAATACTTCTTCATGGCTATCGTCTTCTTGAGTCTACTCAGTACACGTTGACATATTGGGATCACTCGCATTCCTTTAGCGTAACCGACCAAGGCAGCCGCATCTCAACCTCAACCTAGTTTCAGTTCTGATTAAGATTTTCTGATCAGATTAAACCACTATTTTTAAATATAAACATGAACTCTTTCAACTTCAACTGCGCATTATCCATGTGTAGGAAAAACATACTATGAACCTATATTCCCTACTTTTCGCTCTACCAGTCATCAACTTCAAAACATTCAAAGCAAAATTCTCTGTATAATGCAATGAGTTTATTTTAATCTTGATACTTTTCCCTACTTTATATACTTAGATTAGTGTGATTGTGAGTATGAGACAAAATATATCTGTCTTCCCTCTCTGTCTCTCTGTGGACAGATGTGCAGTTCAGGGCATCTTGATTGTAGTAGTCAAGATGCGAAGGACATTGAATTTCCTCTGTAAGAATTTGTGAAGTTGACTTTTTTGGCTTTGTGTTATCTGTCTGATTTAACTAAACTGTAGCGAAAGAAGTGCAGTGGCAAAGGAAAGCAAAGCAATAATAGATAGTTAAGTAAGACCCGTTTCTTCAGCTTCTATGTAGAGTTTCGTTGTTTCCTGATAAAAAGGGAGTTTGCGTTGTTTCAAGTTTCACTAAGACAAGAGTTGTAGGGAGTCGTAGCAATAAAAAACAGAGTGCATACATACATATGTACTACGTACATGAGAATGTGAGTGAATGTACATAGTACGTAGATACTTGAGAGTAATAATAAAGCCTAAGCAATTTTAACAATCTCTATAGACTGTTTCCAATTAACTCTCATGTTTCTTTTGAGTTAGAAAACCAAGGCAAAGCAAGTCAAGTCAAGCTAAGCTGACATACGTTCGTAAGTAAGTAAGCTAAGTAAGCAAAAAGAACAGGAGAGAATAAAAGAGTTTCTTTTCCATTCCCTTTTCTTTCGAAATATCGTAGCTAACCAATGCTATGGCGTTCCCATCCTTGCACAGAAAATAAAATACTACTGCATCCACAGATATACAATGTATAAAAGAATTTCCTTTGATTCAGAGAGTACACAATGGTTCCTTTGTGGTATTTACTATTATTTTCCTTGTTGTTTTCTTTCGTTCTATTTCCTCATCCCTCTCTCTTTTCTCTTTCTCATCTCAAGATTAGAAAACGGAAAAGGGGAAAAGAAAAGTGAGTTCAGTTCAGTTGAGTTTAGACTGTAGACTAAGCTTAGCAGTAAGTTTAGAAAAGAGGGAAAGAAGAATCAATGGAGGAAGGAACTCTTTCTTTCTCTCTCTCTCTCTGTTTCATTCTATAGTGAAACCACACAGAAGAGGAGTAAGACATTGCTGCTGTTTCTCCATAAATGTGTGTGCGTGTGTGCATACAATACACATGGAGCTCAGTACATCTGTCGTTGTCGTTGGTGATTTGATGTGATGTGATGTGGCTCAAGTTGTAGTCTCTTGTAAGACTAAGGGAAAGGATGGAGTAGTTGTATGAGTGTTGTGACTCTGTCTGTCTGTCTATCTTTACTGTAGTGTAGGATTAAATAAAAGCTTGTCTTGCCTCGTGCAGGACGAGGATGAACTTATCTCTTGATTCGGAAGAGGATTAACTTCTCATCACTGCGTGGGAAATACTCTTCAACGAAGTTTCGGTCCATTGCACTTACTTTATAGTAAGGAAGCACACAAGCTCAACAAGACTCAGCAGAATTGGTTTGGGAGTAGTAAAGAAGATGGACGGAGTAAAGGCGCATGGTTTATAATATTATGTCCATTATGTTGCTCTTCCTGTTAAGGAAATTAAAGCCGAAATAAGAGGAAAAGAAAGAATGAACAATTTCATTCTATGAGTAGGGTTTACTTTTCATGAAATTATTTCGCCTACCTAAATCTAAAGGTTTGTAACTTACTTACCAAGTTTTGGAGTGACACAACACAACACAGGATAAAATATCAAGTCAAGTCAAGTCAGATCAAATCAATGCTTTCTACCTTCTCACCCCAAACTGAATGGAAATGAAGCTGTGTTTCATTCGGATTCGTATTACTCACGAATCAAAGCAATCTCAATCTCATGGTCATCCAACCAAAATAATCCAGACTAAGGCAAATCAGCAAACAGCATTTCTGTGTTGGTTTGTTTTAGTAGGAAGGAGTGGTAGTCTCTCCTACTTTGGTGACTCCTGAACTTGTTAATAATGTTCTGATGTATTAGGGACTTATTAACGGTTGCTTTACTTTAGCACTAAGCTTACTCGGGGGGAATGCATCACATGACATGACGTGACATTACATGACATGACGTAGCGGCTTCAAACATTGCAATGAAACTGACTTGATTTTATAGGCTTTCTATCTCTCTTCATCTACTTGTATTCTGTAGTCTTTGAGTTTACTAATGCCTACTGTAGTTTTTATGGCTCAGCGCTGAAAGGGTGT
>JAAXYV010000631.1:0-11559 GCA_036851875.1 Novacerus sp. FZ-2019
TGAGTTGAGTTGAGTTGCAAGCCCTGAGTCATTTCAACTAGTCTGAACTCAACTGAGTAGCGAGCTGTTTTGGAAGAGAGAAAGATGCAAAGGAAAGCAAAAGCAAAGGAGTTTCAATGAACATGGGAAAGTAAAGTGAAGCAAAGTAGAGTAAAGTAAAGTAAAATAAAGTGAATCAACGTAAAGCAAGACAGGGAACGTAAAGCAAGGCAGCTCTGGCCGACTTAACGAAATTCAAACTATAGAGGCAGTGAGGCCAACAGCAGCTTTACAATATAATAATAATAATAATATAACGTATAGTGTTATATTGTTTAGTATTAAGAGCATAGTATATTATAGTATGTGGATACATTAGGTTCCTACATCATCACTATCATCAGTCAGTCAGAATGACTAGGAGGGATGCGATGCTCCTGCTCTCAATCTGTATATAATATTATAAGCATAATATGTAGTATAAGCACAGAGAGAACTCTGAGTGAAGTGAAGTAAAGTGAGTGTCTATATCTATTAACACCAAGAAAGAGATTTCTCATTTGAATACATTTATCTGTGGCTCAGTTCAGTTGAGTTCAGCTGATCTGACTGAGCTGCTGAGAGTTGGAGTTGGAGTTGGAGTAAATGAATACACCAGACCAGCAAGCAAGGGTATAGTAGAGTAGAGTACATATGATAATGTAAAGTAGAAAAGCAGTAGAAATAGAAGTAGAAGTAGAGCATGGTGGAGAATAGAGTAGAATTCAAGTAGTAGAAATATACCTAGGAAGCAATTCAAATACCAAATTGTGAATTGGTAGCAGATCTTTGTACTTATTAAACGAAGGACAGAGACGGAACTACCTTGCTAGGAAGATGTAATGGCAGTAGTAGTTGTAGTGGGTAAGGTGGGCTTTAAATTTTGCTTTCTGTGTGTCTCTCTCTCTCTCTTATCACTTGATATTATAGGAATGTCTTACGGTAACTGGTCCAGTCCAGCCAAGCAGAGTAGAGAAAAGGAGAGGAGAGTGTGCCTATGGAGAAGTCTATATGGATACTTAGGTAGATAAATATGTATTGTATGCACTCCAAGGAATTATTCTCGTTTCTAGTTTTAATCAATTTAATTTAATTACGTGTGGTTGGCTAAGGGAAATTATATATATCTACTCTGTGTTGAAGTAATACTACCATCCAGGAGCATACTAGCCAAAGCTAAGTCACAGTGTATGAGAGGAGAAGAGGAACTATGCAAGTTTGCTGAAATTTATTGCAAATTCGAATGCGAATTTATTCAGGAACTGGTGACTGGAGGAACATATATATCCACCTACCTACACCTAACAACCAGTCCCACCTATCTAGGTATCTGTATAAAATAATTACCTTCTCTTCTCCTACTCTGTGTGTGACTTGTAACGTAACTGATTTAGAGAGAAAGAGAGAGAGAGAGAAGAGAATGAGAAGTAGGGATTAGTTTAGGAGGTATTGGTATGAATTTGAAGTTAGTGAACGAAAGGTAGAAAGCAGAGAGACATTGTAGACAGAGAGAGAGAGATTTCGTATTCTGCAAATAATATGCATTACCTACTAAAGTCTTGAATGTATGTAGATTGTAAAAGATGAAGTGAATGGTGTTGTGATTTTAGTAGGAATGGCTGAGTAGGAATGTGAAGCAGGGTTTGATTTTGTTGATGATTTTGTGACAGGGTACGAAGCAAAGATTTTGGGGCCTATGCGACAAGAGCTAGAAGAAGGGAAAGTGGCGAATTTTACGTGTCTCATTTCACACGCTGGGCCTCCACCAAATGTCACTTGGTTCTTGAATGATATTCCTGTCCAGAAAACTTCGACCATTCGAGGTGGGATCAACATCGAGACGGAGAAATCCCCTTTTAGCACAATTTCCAAACTAGTCATTGTCAAAGTTGACAGGACGGATGAGGGGAAATACTCGTGCGGTGGGACTGCTGTTTATCCCGCTTCTGTCACTCTACGCATCGTCCAATCTAGTAAGTCTCTCTGTACTCAACTCAACTCTACGTTCAAATTCAAACCTCTCCCTCTGCCCGCACACACAACTCCAAACCAAGGCAAGGGAATAGTTCTCTACAGGCAAGTCGAGTCAAGTCAAGTTGAGTCAAGTCAAGTCACATACGCATTCACATTCGGTAGGATAAGTACACAAGTCAAAGTCTGCTCGTGACTCTTGTCAAATCTATTACATTGCCATTGCCGTAGAACACAGCATTCCAAAATTCCTGGTTGAGTCTTTAACTAAGTCTTCCTCCCTCCTCTTTCATCCATATAAGCACAAAGTATTATAAAGCTACATTTTGTATGCACCCTTCTTCACTCACACAATGTCTTTCTGTTTTTGTTGGGGAATTTATCACGTTGTTTTACCAGGTTAACTGCGTAGCTCGTAAATTTCCATATACTTTGTAAATTGCGTATACATATACGAACGAGTATAGGTAACCTTTATCCTGGTATTGTAGGAAAAATATTAACTGCAGGATTTGAGAGACAGTTTTGCCTTATAGATATTTCAATTTACTGTATCACTTCAAGTTCTTCAAGTGTGCTGTCAAAAGTGAAAACTTCACAAAAAGCAGTTGACAGTTGCTTTGTTGGCTTGAAACTGTATTTTCTTTGATAAATAAACGCAACAAAAGGAACATATATATTTTATGCAATACCTGTATTACTATATTTTAGCCCAAATAGTGTCGTTTATTACATAAGCAAGTTAATTATAAAGGCCACAGAAAGGTGATACCTTTAATAAAGTTGTACCTCAGGTCTTACACTTCAGTTATGTTATGTATGTAAGTTTTGAAATGTGCAAGTCGTACAAGGGAAGTTGCTGTGTGGCAGTGTATTATTATGTTCAAAGGAGAACGTCCCCATCAATTATATTCATAATGGAGTAAAATGCCAAAAGTACAATTTTACTGTGGGCTTAATTGGTCATGCAGTTGGAGAGTGTCGTCGTAAATAAACTTTTAGTCTGGGAAACTTTATTATAATATATACATACCTTCATATAGAGCCACAGCCACATAGCAATAAAACCTTTGACTGTACATGTCCTACATAGAATAATATTAAGGGCAACTAGTCAGTTTCCATATATTATGACAAACTTATAATTATTCGGAATTCACTACAACCAAACTATTATTATCCTTTTGCTTCTTCTAGGAGTGACCTATCCATGTATTTGTATGTTAGATGTAGTATATTTTTATGCCCTGAGGACACCAAGGTAAATATACGACACTATATGTTACTGCTATACCCCTTTTGTACTTTACGGTTGAATTTCTAACAATAATAATCAGATTAATGAATGCACAACTGTGGATGAAATCTGTAACAGTGTTGATCACGTGCAGCACAATAAGTCTCCGGGAATCGATGGGTTGACTTGACTTACGGATTTTTGAAAATGTTCTTAAAAAAGTTCTCTCAGATACTACGCCACATCAATAAAAAGCAGCTGACAGCAACAGATTACCCAAATCTACTAGAACTATATTGATTGTATTATTATACAAAGGTTGTGACTGGTGACCCAAAACATTTTGACTGCTAGAGGCCCTCACCATTTAGTAATTAAATACGGACTATACACTTTTTTCGTCCACTTTGAAACTGAAACGCATAAAATCTATTCCTCATCTGATGGGACAGAACCAAACTGTAGGTATTCCACAAATAACAATGTCTGAATAGACAATTGGAACAATTTAAGTGAAGCGGCAATACTTTCTGGGGATAAAATACATTTTATAATATAGGACATGATTATTAATTTGAGTTGCTAAAACATTATCACATACCAATCAAAATAATCCATTACATCAAATTATTATATAACTTTTTTGACTGTTATATTATTACTGCATGCTTAACCTTTTATACGACTGTTTAGCCCTCATCAATCTTAGGCATAAATTTCGACAAAGTAAATGATGGTTTGATAATCCTAAGCATCCACTATGATAAACCTACTTATACATTAAAAAATTAGGATGAATGGTTTAGCAAACCGTATGCAAAAGTAAAGTACTTTTGTATTACATATCTTAAGATATGTAATAATTATTGACAAAGATAAATATACTCAACCCTTTCGTTCTACCTATTGCATGGTACAAAAGTAAAGTATTGGACCTCGAAAATATTTCTTTGAATTATTGGAAAATTTGGCTCAACCGGGTATATTGGAAGGAAATCACCGGCTCAATAAATAAATAATTTATGTCTTGAAAGTTTGGAGGCTCAGGTGAGGTAATCAGTTGGGGTAATGAAAATCTGTTTTCATTAATTAACCATGCTAAGATACCTGGAAAGTTAAGGGGAAAAGGATATTATACTCATCACATCACGACTGAAAGATACACAATAGACACACTGTTTCAAGGCAGTAACACGATTTAGCATAAATTCGACAATGTAAACTCATCCTGTTTTTTAAAAATTGATACAAATTCATCACTAATAAGCATTCTTATACCGCAGTATGAAGCATAACTATACAGAACTACACTTATTAATCAACGGTGATATGGATAGAGTAAAGAGCAAAGTAATAAACTTACAAAGCTGAACGTCAACTACAACATGATCCCATCTTTTTATATGAGAAAACTGGAAATAGAAATTAAGGACTTCAAAATACTAAATTTCAAATCAAATTAAAATCTGTAACTGAAGTAAAATAACTTCAAAATTCTAAATCCTGAAAATCTTCCTTACAATTTCAATTGTCAACATAAAATTAAATAAACATTCATACAAGTCAGTATACAAAATATGTACTCAGCTGTTTTCTTCAATCGTCATAAAGTAGAAATATACACTGTAAAAGAATACAACTGGAAGGATATATTGAAAAGAGACTACACTGGAGTGCCGTTTTAACAACTGAAATACTTGCAAGATGAGACATAGTCATATGAACGTATGTACTGAATGCTTAATCCCTGACTAGTTGTCATCTGAAATAATACTGTGCAGGCAATATAGGTAATAAAGATTGGAAAGAAATTCTTTCACGGATAAAACTTCTAAATGAACAGACATTAACAAATTCAAATAAAATATACGGAGTGAAGGGAAATTCGGGAGTTAACACAATTATATTATTATCTCACAGCTATATTTACATACATTGGTGACACAAAATGAACAAAAATATGGGGTAGTACAACATTCTTAAAAATTTGAAATAACAGATTTTTTTAAGTTAAAATGTCGAATGATTACTCCAACAGCACCAGCTTTAGCAAAATATGGAATGCCGGAGGACAATTCTTTAAAATTCACACAGAAAACAGAATATTTACTTGTGATACAACCTAATACTAATACTTTAACAAAAATGAACTGAAATTCATGTATACATACGATTTGATGATGTAACATTTACTTATTTCATTTGATTATTACAAAACTGGGAGAAAACACTAATAATAATGTATATTTAGAAATTCATTATGTATACAGCATTTTTTTTGGTAAGCCCCGGCTTTGAAACAGGTGGATTTATTTCTGGTCAATAAGCCGTTTGTACTGTCTTGCTCGTAAGACTTATACAGACAGAAAAAAATGTATGTCTTTATAAGTTGGACAGTTTTATCTTTCTTTTCTTGGATATATTTAACAGTCAGCCCAGGGTTGCAGCTTTGTATATATTTTATTACAGCTAAATTTAATTGTGAAATTATTATCCAACGAATTCTTATATTTAAATTGAGTTACAGTGTCTCTGTCTTTATATCGTTGCTCATAATAATTCTCTGAAGCTGTTCTAACATTTTACATGACTATACTCTATTTAATTGAGAATTTATAAAATGCATTATTTAAGATAGGTATGAAAACCTGTCATGAAGTTTCAACTTTCATCTCTGAGATCAACTCAGTTTATTTTCATTTATACAAGTGCTTACATAACAACAAATAATTCTGTGGAAAAGTATGTTCTTCATCTCCGCTCTACAAAATTTTTCGAGGTATTATCTTTATTATTACGACATGAGTGCTTCATTTTAAAGCTGGATTGACTTTGCATCTCGCTCTCTCACTTAAATAGAGTTGGAAGTTGTATTTTTTAAACAAAATGTTTTAAAAGCTGGTCGAGGCCTTGCAGCCTTTACAACCTCCATCTCCATCCAACTACCACCACATGGCTCCTGAATGCTCACGTTCACTTCTCACAGAATATTATGCCTCACTACATTAGATTATGATGATGAAACATGGATTCATTTTCGTAATTGGAGAGAAATGAGCAGAGAAAAGTCTGGTTCTCGCTTGCTTTTCTACATTTGGATCTCTACAAGTGAGCGGCATGCACATAATATTTCCTCTCTGCAAACAGAACATAACATAACATCACATCACATCACACCATGTACAATATTTCTTTATTTTCCCACTCCATATGTAGTAGATTCGTATGTTCCCTAGATTAGATTATATTAGATTACTTCGTATTATCTATGATATCTGGTCTTATCTTTTCTGCTTCTGCTTCTACTTCTACAGAGTGAATTGCAAGCAAGCTACAAAAGCTAATGGAGACGTGAATGTGTTGTGAGCAATTTGCTTTGCTCTTCATATACGTGATGACTACAACTACAGCTACAACTACTAAAGCGGCAAGAGTTTAGAGAAAGAGAGAGAGAGAAAGCGAGAGGAAATTTAATGAACATTTTCAAGTCTCGATATTCAACACTGAATCTGCAGTTATTGCGAAAGGGTGTTGAGGCTTGGGCTGTTAGTTTCAGATTGTACAGTAAAACACTCAAATTTCAAACTTCTGTTCTGTTCTGCACCGGTTCAGACGCATATGATACTACTACTCCTACTATTACTACTACTACTACTACTACTACTACTACTACTACTACTACTACTACTAACCTACTATTACTACTACTACTACTACTACTACTACTACTACTACTACTACTATTACTACTACTGCTACTACTACTAGTAGTTCATATCCAGGTTCTGCAATGTATTATATACTCATAGTACTTGTAATAGAATATGGTAGTGAAAGTGTTTATATACAGATATAATATGTACTCACTCAAGCTTGTGTTAGTTTACATAGGTACTTGTTTTGATATTGCTGGCATATAGTGATAATAAGAAGAGGAGTGGAAGATGAAATGAGATGCGATGAGAAAGAGGAATGCGAAAGAGAGTTGAAAGTTGTAAAGTACTCCACTCACTTGATCGCTTGGAAGGTTCAGGAGAGTGTATTTTTGAGAGGCTGCTGCTGAGTTGAGTTGCTTTCGTTTGTTGGGAATTTGGATGCTGCTTCACAAGAGCTATAGGCAGCTAATACTCGGAGTGTTCTGGTTATTCTGTTGACTAACTCTTTGGCTTGGTATTGGTAGTCTGTAGTAGGCTTGGTAACTGTGTTATTCCCATTTGTAAAACGAAATGTTGGTCTCTCTTTAACATCATTGCTTGTGTGCTTCTCGCTATAAACATACCTATAGATACTATTATTATATACTCTGTCTGTAACTCCATATTCCATTGGACTATATGTGGGTAGGTAGGTAGGTAGGTAGGTAGGTATATATACTTTTCTATTCTCCTTCTGAAGTGAAATGTGAAATGGAGAACAGATAGAGGAAGTAGATCATAATAAATGTCGCAGGCACAATGCGACTCATCTGATAAACTGGTTTGGGTCGGGCAAATGTGAAATGTGAATAAATGGAATAGAATTCAGGAACTTGGATGAAGGGAGGAGAGTCTGGAGAGAAGTACTTACCTATCTACACACATACATGCATACATCATACATACATACATACTACATACACATATTATATGCATAGGTAGGTATGTTTGGAATGGGCATATGATACATAATATGGAACTTATTGTAGTATGTAATAATGTGGATGTTGAATGTATGACTGACTGAGAAAGTATAATATGGTACTTCGGTTGAATTCACCCAAATTACGGAGTTAAATACCTTCACTTAGCAGTAGTTACTTTCGTAAGAGGATAACTGAGTTGAGAATTGAGAGTCTGTGAAGTAGATGAGGAATTGAAACCATCATGGTAACAGGAACAATGGCAAATTAGACTAGATTAGGCAAGTCAGGGTTATATTATAATATACCACCAACTCCTTCCACTTTCACTACAGAGAAAGCGGAAGGAGTTCTTTGAAGAACTTCGAACTTTCAATATTCTGTGTAAATCGCTGTACTCTTTGAACATGTGAAAAAATTTTGGTTTATGTAAGATTTGAATAGGTATGTTAGAACTGAAATATATCTAGGCATGTATTTATACGATTTCTTTTACTTTTACTTTCATTCCTTAACATCAATTACCTACTTATAGTATAGTGCTCATTTCGTCTTTGTATTTGTATATGTTGAATATGCTTTTTGAAATAGAATGAAGTCCGATTTGGGTTTGGCATTATGGTGAAAATTCAATTGTATTTCTACCTTTTGCACATATTTTGAAATGTTTTCAGAGAAGCTGGAAGGCAAGTGAAAAAGTTTCTCCGCAATGAGTGATGTATTAAATCTCATTAATACCAGGATAAATGATTTTGAGCATTTTGAATATTGTAGGAATATATGAATTGAATTGAGAAGAATGTAATAATATGTGCATAGGTAGGTATACCTTTAGATTTATTTTTGATTTTTAAACTAAAACCATTTACATATTTACTTCACACTTTTTGACTAAACTGACAGGTTTATTTATCAAAAAGATATGTAACCTGGCAAATATCGATAATATCTTAGTAGATATTTACGTCCACACTACGTTTTAGGAAGTACATTGTTTTTTCGAGTTATCCCAATTATTATAGATCAACAGGAAGTTAAAGCTTATGTCTCTCTTAGGAAGGGAAAGCTTGTATATTTTATGTACTCACGTTTTCATATCTTTCTCACTCTGTTGACTCCAGTTCAAATAGTAAATTTCTCAGATTAAGTATTTTAGTTATACGCTGCTGCAATGTGTACAAGTGATTCCGTGTGAAATCAATGAACATTTGAAATGTTGGTGAAAGCAAGTCACGGAAGTCGTGTGGAAAT
The DNA here is from genome assembly GCA_036851875.1 of Novacerus sp. FZ-2019. Classification (NCBI taxonomy): domain Eukaryota; kingdom Metazoa; phylum Arthropoda; class Collembola; order Entomobryomorpha; family Tomoceridae; genus Novacerus; species Novacerus sp. FZ-2019. The sequence continues at coordinate 9,096 of JAAXYV010000631.1, forward strand.
GAAGTTTGAGATTTTATCTTTAAATGTGATCTGAACGTAATCATTTGTGTGAAAAATCCAGTTTAAAACCGCACCGGGTGTTTAATTACAAAATTTGAAATCAGTATTTAATTTTTCTTTTGAAAGAGCCTAGATAAAGTAAAACTACTGATTTGTAGTCGCAGCATACCCTCGATGTATGTGCGAACTCCGCACGATGTTTGTATGAATTTTGCGGCTTGTAGGAATTTTTTGGAAGTGATGACCTTCTTTTGCGTTGTTTTTTGTTTGGCAGTAAAAATTTCGGGTAGTTGTAGTGACATCGGATTGAGCAGTGCAGCATGTGACATTCGACTTTTCGTTTTGCAAGGACATTATAAGTTTTTGGGAACTGAATTGAAGATTGTAAATTTGTTTAGTCAAAAACAGTATTATCCAACATCGTTAAAATATTCCATAATAAATCGAGAATGGAATAATTGCATAACAATTGTCCTTCAAATTTACATTTGCTTTGTGCAATATTTTGGATTATTTTGTATGCATGAAGTTAACTGTAGGTGACGAAACATCACGCCATGTTGTATATTCGATGAGATTGCGAAAGAGATTGCAATCGTCTACCTCCTCCTACTTAATTTGTTTCTTTCTATGTCTCTACTTGGGTGTTGAAATTCATGGAAGGAAGTTAAGTTTTGGCTGCAAGCTTTTGGGTTATCGTGGTTACAACTATAATTCACGTTCTACAAGCATGCAAATCCTCATGAATATATATGTATCCTTCATCTACAAAGTTGCGAAAGAGGTGGAGATTTGAGTATTTACACACAAATGCCTTGTTTCTCTAGACGTAAGGACATCTCGATAATAAATTGCATCATAATTTCAGATTGTTCATTCCAACCCTGGTAACTTATTTGTTTCAAGATGACTTGACGGATGTGCTTTTAATATATAATGAGCTTCAAAGCCTTCTTCAGTTCTTCGAAATTACAGGTTGCAACACTTTATAGCACGCAATCATTTTCTAAGTAAGTCAAGCAAATGATCAAAATATTCATACAGAATAACCTTCGTTCCTTCACTTGAATTGTAATTATATTTCTCATACTATCAACTATACATCGTGGTGTTGCAAGCCTTACAAGGTTTTGATGTTGAAAGCACGCTGACTGACATAAAATATTTTTGAGACCCTATAATTACATGTCTAATTAAAGCTTACTAAAGTATTTGATTACTCTTTTGTGTCTGCCTCCATTTTTATATTTTCATCTTCTAGCATGAAGNTTAAAGCTTACTAAAGTATTTGATTACTCTTTTGTGTCTGCCTCCATTTTTATATTTTCATCTTCTAGCATGAAGAAAAGTTTTATTTCATACCTCTCTGTCCTGCCTTCTATAAAGTAAGGAAATGAATGGATGATGTATTATAAAATTAATTGATGACGAAGGTACCTGTTGTTACTTTGTGATGTAAAGTCATGCAATTCTCCCCAATGTTGACACTTACACACTATGGCGTCGAGTAAAGAAAGAGTAAAGGAAAGGAAAGTTGTAAAGTAGGTAAGCAACATTTATAGTCTTGATTGAGGCTGTAGAGCTGACTAAAGTCTCACTTTGGTTTTGTTTGGTTTGGTTGCGAAGTTAAGAGGAAAGGAAATAAGTATATAGTTGAAGACAAGGGAAGGAAAGGCTTTAAGAGTTAACTTAGGGTGGGACCGAATGGGATGAGATGTGAATGTGATGTGGTGTGATGATTTTCACAATGGAAGGAAAGCAAAGAAAGACAAGGCTAGTAGTAGTAGTAGTAGTAGTCTATATTATCTATAGTTTGGAGGGAAAATGAAATGGGATTGCATTGTATTTGCTATGGGGTGTGTGTATGTACCTATATATATGTATGTATGTGTATGTATGTATGTATGTACATGGTATATAAGAATTGCACTGTGGGATGAGATGGGTTTGAGTCTTGAGTTGGAAGTGGTGATGATATCGATGGAAATCTCTTTGTGTTTTAGATTCTCGTCATGCCAGTGAGAATGAGCTGATGCCGATGGTATCGATTGCCAATTCTCAGCATCTCCGCTTCAGTCTTAGCCAGAGAGAAGACAAAAAGACCGAGAGGAAGATGCATCTTCTCCTCATCACTCTGCCTACAATACTCCTCTGTTGTTTTGGCTTTGGCCCATTCCCATTTCTACACTTATTTTCCTTCACAGTTTTAGTCCCTTTCTCCTCTACGACTCTTTCCTGCTGCTGTTCAAGTTCCAAGACTCCTTGTTGTTGTACATATAGTAACTCCAGGAGTAGCAGCAGCAGCAGGAGTAACTGCAGTCACCAAAGCAGAAACTCAAGCCAAGCTACTACTACTACTACTCTTACTACGGCTGAAAAAACTGAAACGAAATCTCTTGAAGAAACTCAAACTGAAGTGGAACATACCTAAAAAAAAATTAAAAATACTTGTAGGTTATTCTTC
>JAAXYV010000632.1:0-11558 GCA_036851875.1 Novacerus sp. FZ-2019
GCAAAGTGAGTAGATGTAGTAAGGTTTATAAAAAATTGATGGAGGAATTAATACGAGACGATGTGTCCTTCATTTCAAGATTAGGATTTAGATTGGAGAATAAAAGAGAGTGAGTTCAGTTCAACTGAGTTGAGATTCGGATTTGGGATGGAACTTTCATATTGAAATGACTCAGTGGACCGTGAATGGGATAACCGCTTAACACTTAACGCACCCCATATTATACACACTAAATATTCTCATTCTTTTATTCCATACAAAGCACGCTTTTTGAACTGAGCTGATGCGGATGCTCTCAGTCTGTGGATTGTAATGGGAGTTCTCTCTCTCTCTCTCTCTCGCTATAGCTTTTACCTATAATATTATTGTATGTATACACATGGAGATGGTCTCTTTCTCTCTATAAAATCTATTGCTTCTGGCAGCTACTGCACTGAACTGCCCTTTATCTGTGCTATGTATACCTATTTAAATGAATAAACTCCTCTCCTCTCGCTACTCAAAAAATAACCAAAGAGTTAAGTTGCTTGAATTCAATTGAAGGGTTTGTTCCATTGTTGTATTGTGTATATGTAAACTTACAGCTTAGTAGGAAAGCACCGTTTTTTTATTCACATGCCATGCAATGCAACACAGCGCTGAGCAACGGTATGGAATTTAAGGGTGAAACTTGATCCAATTCTTTATGTTTCTAATATAATATAAGTTGGATTAGGATTGAGTTGATGTCTAGGACTGAAGTAGTAAAGTAGAGTAGCGTACAAGGATAAGTGAGCTATTGCACATTTTATGGTATAGAATAAAACATTTCAGTTTTACACCTATGAAACGGATTTGGTTGAGACTTAACTAGTCTGGGTTGAATTGCAATGTAATGTAATATAATATAGTGCAATGCAATGCAATGCAATTCAATGCTCTAGAGTATAGTGTTTAGTTTAGACTTTAGACTAAACTCTGTACATAGCATGCCTAGATACATACAGAGAAGAGTATAATATAGGTTTTATTATTCAGAAGGGGTAATGGATAATAATGTCATGAGCTCATATATATTTATAGAAACATCTTCAATCGGTTTAGCACGCCGTACTTGAAATAAACACGGAAAATAAAAGCGGAATCCATGCATGCAATTCTATGTATCCCTCTCCATCCATAATACAGAAGAGTATTGTATTTTGTATAGACTTATTATCTCCGTGGACTCTGGAATATTTCGTGGTCTTGTTGTTCTCTCTCTCTCTCTCTCTCTGTGTACCTCTCTCTAATGAGTAAGCCATTGCTTTCGATTCAACTACTTACCTCATATTTCTTTCTTCACTTACAACCTATGATGATGACGTACTTCAAATTTCACAGTACTAGTAATACAATAATACAACTTAAAATGTTGTTTGTGTGACAAAACCAGAACAGAGGATGTTGAAAACACCACAAAACATCAAAAAACATTTCATCTGCCTGCAATTTAGCTTCCTTATTTTCCAATTCTTACAATCATTTATAATTAGCTTAAAAGGACAAGTTTAAATAAGAAAATAAACAAAATTAACGCCAACATACAGTCCAGGCCCAGGTGATATTGGAGGAGAGAACGCTCATTCTGTCTTCAGTGTGTATAACAAATTGGTTTCCTCTTCCTAATAATATAATGTAATGTAGCCTAACAACCAACCACTTTCATATAGTATACAGAAAAAAAAATTCGACTTCTTCAGTTTCATTCAACTTGATTCAACTTGTAAACTAGTACTCTGCCTGCAGTATCATCACAATTCACACAACCACAACACAATAATAGGATTACCTATACAGAGTAATAGACTATATAAAGTCATGTCAGCATCACAAGCAACAACAACCACCACCACAAAGCACTGCCTCAACCATTACTTACACAATCAAAGTCTAGGCACAGACTAAATGTTTCATTTACAGAGTAGGTAATAGTAGTAGTAGTACCTATATATACAAGTAGTAATACTGATTTATGCTACGGATTCATTTTTGGAATTTGTCACTTCTCTCTACAACAAGGAGTCAGAGTCCGGGAAGTTTAGTTATTATTAGTATATACCTCTCCACTCTCCAATAATATGTGACGGCAGAACTTTCAGTAAATACATTGAAATACCTTACCTTACATTACATTACCTTATAATACATTACATTACATTACACTACATTACGTTATATTACGTTATATTTGCAGACGTCGTGACATCATCAGACAATGTATTGGCACTTAACATCAAACAGTACCTATATTAATACGCTATTGGTATTATTATTATTGGGTTAGCATTAGCACTGTAAACTGTGCAGATACCAGGTAACTTATGATCATGCTGAAAGCCAAATAAGGCCTTAGCTTAGAGAGACAGAGGAGAGAGTGAGAGGTGATTACAAGTCTCTATTGGCTGATTAATTCCAATTCGCATTGATTACCCAAATTGGAAATTGTTTGTCATTGTCGTTTGTCGGTAGGTCAACAACGAGACAATCTGGATGCAGTCGTAATCGACTGCCGACACACGGCTTCTGTTCTGCTTTAGCTTTAACCCCTTATATTATAAGTTTAACAATAACTCGACTATACGATTTTCTATGTAGGCGTACCTACATATATACATATACATGTGCAACTGCTCACTCACTCAATTCAACGCAACTCAATTGAACTGAACTTAAATCAAATAATAATACTTAGTGAAAACTATTTGTAATCTCTCTTGTTCTCTTGTCTCTTCTGGACTACTGAATTCAACAAACATCGACATACATGCAAAACACTTTAAGTAGGAGATATTTACGTAGATAAAGTATAGTTATTATTGGATTGGCTTAATGATAATTTAATATTTAATACCGATTGCTTGCTTTTTTGATTTAAATGTTTGATAAACAGGAGACTATTAGAGCTGCTGTGCTGTGGTCAAGTGACCGGTGATGATGAAAACGATGTTCTCGTTCCCATCCTCTCTCTCTCTGCCACCCCATCCACTTACATTACTTAGAGGTATAATATCTATATATAGTCTATATACAAAAGTAAAGGTATAGAACTCAAGAATGTATTCACTATTTTATATACACATAATACTGTTAAGTCAAGTAAATCAATTATTGTACAAAACTATACAGCGGCTGTCTAATTTTAACACTGAACTAATATTGTATCTACTTATACCTCTTTAATCTCAACATGCAAAGTAAAGGTTAAAGCAAAATGTGTCAACTTGCTGATTGCTGTAGAACAAGCTTTTCATAAAGCTAATAGTGCTACTGCTAACAACATAATTACGATTATGACCTAAACGTTTTTATGTGTTAGAAAATAACAAGTATATGACATTGAGCTGAAGCAAGAGGGTTTTGCCCCAAACGAATTTTCTATCTTGAAAACCTTCGACTTTTTGGTAGTGTCAACTTGTCACAAAAACTAAAAAATACTGCATTTTTAAAAACAGTTTTTGAGATATAGAGCAAATGCTTTTTGCTACGAATTCCTGGATGATAATAGTAGGATTAATATTAGCATTTTAGAAGTTACAGCTTAAAAGGTGCATTAGTAAACGGCTGAATGTGACTTGACTGTACTGAACTGAATTCATTTGTTTTTCATGTTCCTGTGTTTTAGGAAGTAGGAAGTCATGGAAATGAATGGATGTAGTTTACTTATGAATGAATGGGCTGGAGGGGTACTGCATTAAGCTGTAATAGGAATATAGATGAGAAAGGTGGAAGTAGAGTAGAACTACAACTGAACTTTGCTCTCCTCGGCTTTGTCTTGTCTCTGACTTTGTTCGCTTTCGCTTTGCTTTGGCTTAGCTTTTGGCTTGGAATGAGAGTTAGGTTAGGATATGGGATTGGAAAATGGGAATGTTTAGCTTGGCTTGACTTGGCTTGGCTTGGTCTTCTTGAATGAAGCAAGTCTCCCCTTGCCCCAAAAGAGTTAATAATATTGCCTAAACTCTGAAAAGTTCTGCTTCTACTTTCCACTTGTACTTCCACTTCAACTTCTCTTACTTGGTGTGTCATGAGCTACGCTATAGAGAAGGAGAGTCCAGAGACCAGACTAGAACTATATACGTAGACAACTAGCTTTTGGCTTTGGGTAAGCTACATGCCATTGCTTTGGTTAGTTTGGTTTAGCTTGGAGTGGATTATATACGATTTCTTGCTTTAGAAAGAGTACTCTCCTCACACAGAGTCATAGCTAAGGATAATATGAAGCATAATTGCATTATTACAGAGCGATTAATTTTGTGAGGGACAGTGCTGTGAGTGGTCCAATTTCCAGTCTAAAAGCAATGCAATAATAATGTCACCAACAGGGAGTGAGAAAAGCTCAGTCTACTAAACGCATATTTCAGATAATATATCATATCCTACGCATTCTTCTATCTTGCTATAACAAACACAGAATACAGACTGTGAGGAGAACTCAACTGAACTGAAACGGAGTATAAGTAAGCTGCTTGCATTTTGAATTATAAACACACTACTCTTTCTATTCTCTATTCCATTCTACTGCCTACATTGCATTGCATTGAATTTATCTGGTCTAAGACTCGAGTCCAGTCTAGCTGTACTGTACTGTACTGCTTGTGTCGTGTTTGTATTTGGTTTGTAAGTCGCAAAGCAATGGGTGCTTGCTTCTGTTTATATTACAGCATTGGGACTCCGTATTTATAATATACAACAAGAATTGGAATATACAAGTAGACTAGAATGTGAATTCCTATAGTGAAAAGGGAAACGTCCTGCCTGTGTAATACACTCACTCATGTATAACTATATATAGTGAATTGGCCGCATTGGATTGCATTTTGCATTGCATTGGATTGGATGGAACTCACTTTATGGCTACATATAGTATAGGTATACATGCTAAAATGTTTGTGCACAACAGAAACTGAACAGAAGATGAGGATAGAACAGAACAGAATAAAACATAATAGCGTATAGTCAGCCACGCCAGGCGACTTCGAGTCATGTAAATGTAGAAGAGTAGGAGTATTAGACGTAGGTGTATATATTCTGGGGTGAGAGTCTGAGTTGTATTCTAACTCGTTTCAATACAAGGCAAGGCAGAGAGAGAGAGACAAGGGAGAGGTGTGCGACAAGGCCGATAAAGTGTAATTATCTAAAGGCTAAAGTTGTACTTTTAATCTAATCCATCCATTTCATTTCGTTCCATTTGAATAAATTGTCACCCAATTTCGTGTCGTCGCGTAGATTAGGAATTCGGATTTCATAATCTTCACACTTCTGTTTTGTCTCTATACTGTCTATCTCCTTTCCCTTGTGTAGCTTTGGTTTGTCTGTCTGATTTGTTATTATGAATGTTGTGATCCTATGCCTGTAACTGTACCAATATATAATATAAATATACGTAGATATATAAACTAAATCTCCTGGTGTAGCCTACTGATCAATGAATTACTAAAACCACGACCACTACCGCACTATCCTTTCCACCACCACCAACCACCCCGATTATTACTTAGTTTTAGTTTGAGGATGCTACAATACAATGGTTGGTATCTGTGGATATTTATACACTGAAAACAAATATATAGGTATATATGTATTGTATAGTATAGGTATATGTACATTTCCTACTTACTCTATTTAATATGATTATAATTCCGATTACGCGATTACTTGTGATCAAGTCCAGTCCAAGTCCAGTAATAAAATGATCCTTACTCTATATCCATCCAATCCCCTCTCAGCCCTGACTATGAGTAGTCTCATACAATAACCATTCACTTGTGTAGTACGTAAATCCAAGTTATACACTTGAGTTTGACAGCTATGAACGTTTTTTTTGTTTCCTATTTTTGCTTTGCCCCAACCTAAACATTAACCTAACCTAACCTACCTATGCAATACAGAAGTGCACGATTCCCCTTGATGACTGGATTTTTCACCTGCAGCCGCAACTCTAATCAATTGAATCAATTATTCTTTTATATTGTATTTACTCTAGTTTGAAATTGATTTACAACACTATCAGGCACTTAACTCTAATTTAATTCATATTAACTTGATTATTGACTTTCACCTTGCTTTGTGCTGACTACAAAAATATAAATTCTGCCTATGGATAAAACCAGATTAACTATGAGTTGAGTTGAAGCTAAATAATAAATGCCTACCTACACAGAGTTGTGTATAAATAGGGATTTAATTCTCTTGTCGTGTGCAAATACAAATATATAATAGAGACCAGGTTACGGGCAGAGTTCATAGTTCGTAGAATGTAGTAAACAGCAAGTAGTGGACAACAAACAACAAGACAGGCAGAAGAGTCAAGATTACAAAAGGACGGAACAGAGCATTTGAAAATGTGACATTACACAACAATACTTCATCATCCAGTGATTGATAGATTTAGTCACCCAGTGAGACATTATCAATAAGTTCAAAATCCATCGACATCCCATTTCTATATTATTATGTGTAAATCATGTCACAGTATAGTATATGCATCCATCCATTTGCTTAGTGTATAATTACTTTACGATTAGCTTAGCTTCAGGGGAGTGAATGTGACATGATTTCACTTATCCAATTCAATCCAACCAAAACAGATTAGCTATCTTAATCATGAGCACATAGTAAACTAACACGTGTGATTATTTTATACTCTGTACCAAATCCATATCCCCATTCCATCTGAAATGCACTGGAATGAGTCAAGTATGTTTTTCAACAAATTCCTTTATGTATCTCTGCTTTCTATTCTACTCACACTCGTATTTCTAAGTTCATTTATTTGTCATGCAGCACAGTGTGAGTGTGACATGTTTTCCATTGAAATGATACATGCTTAATGTTGTAATAACTCTATAGGTATGTTACTAATTCTGGCTCCCAATACTTGAAATGTAGGATGATATATACCAATATACATTCCTAGAATTTAAATTCAAACGAAGTCAACAAACTTGTTGAATCTGTAACATTATGTGCTGATTCTTATCTTCTGGGATTATCCATCAACTAACCTATACAAGTATGATCTTTGATTTGATGAACTTAACTACGTTAGGAAACTATACGTACCTATAATTAATAAATATAGGTAGGTAGTAAAGATGAGACAGTATAAGCAAAGTCAACTTAAAGTCAATGGACCCACTGAAATCTACATACCAATGGATATCAACTAGGTTAACCAAACCATCTGGTGTGATGAGCATTTAGAATTGTATTGTGATGTTATTTACATGGAATATTTAGCATAGTAAAGATAGTATAGGTACCTACTTCATATTTCTAAATGCCCAAAGCCATGAACAAGAATGAAGGAAATACCTATGTAAGGTGAAATAGAGAAAACGTGAGAAAACAAAGAAACTTACAAGTTGCTGTTGGATGAGTGAATCACTGGCATTGAGAGAATTCAGATTGAAATCAGCCGACCCGGGCCCGACCACACCACCAACACCACCAGAGGAAAGTCCCAACTTGCCGGTATTCGCTGCTACCCATGCTTCCGCAAATGTTTCCATTGCACTTTGAAAATCCATTTTGTCGGACTAGCCAACAACAACAATTACTTTTCCACTCGCTCCACAACTGTCAATTTTTAATGGCACACTGACTAACTAACTGTCTTTGTTGTACAATTCACTCACCCTGTCCTTATTTATTAATCTGCAATGTTTATTCAAATTGCTACGTCATTGTTTCATCCTCTCAAGAAAATTGTCGCAGTTTATAGGTTCTGTTATAGTCTGTTCACTTTTAATTCTCAGTTTGCTGCTGCCTCATTTTCTCAAGCACTTAGCTCAAAATTGACTTGACTTGACTTGTCTTGACTTGACTTGACTGACTGACTACCTATGTTATGTATCTATATGAATTTGTAATTTTTAACTCAGTGTTGTATAGAAATGATGAAATATTATCTTCTCTGTCTTCACTTCAGCTGGTAGTAGCCTTGTCCTGAACTCAAGTTTGGTGAACAGGTGATTTTAAGTGAGACTTTCAACTTTGTTCTCTTATTGTTATAGCTCTGTATCTTCTGATTGTGATTGTAATAATGAACTGAGGAGTTCAGTTTGTTCTGTGTGAGTTAAAGAGATGAGATGAGCCGAGCTGAGCTGAGCTGAGCATGAGTTCCAGGTTGAGAAGAGTGCAATAACAACAGCAAAAGCAGTGGTGAGTAGTATACAGAGAGAGAGAGAGAGTTAGAAGACTGAGTTAGAACGAGAAGAGAAGGGCCTGAAAGCCAAGTCAGAACTGAAGAGTGTAAGTTTGTCGCAAAGGGATTTAAAAGTACCTAAGTAAAATAAAGTACAGTAGAGCAGAGGATACAATGAATGTGGCTTGAGTTGGTTCAAATGCTTGGTTCAGTCTCACTGAGCTCAAGACACTCTCTCTGTCGTTCCTACATACTTTCTGTACTCTGTATGTATGTATGTATATATGTAGTAAGTAGTATATAGAATAAGTCTCAAGTCTGAAGCTGAGCTGAGTTGAGTTGAGTTTGGTAAGTATGAGCTGAGTTGAGTTGAGTTGAGTTTGGTAAGTAGTGTATATAGAGTTGCGTTTATAGGTTGGCTTGGCTTGGCTTTGGCTTTGGCTCGTTTCTCTTCTCTTCTCTTCGTTGAGTTCAGTTGAGTTGAGAATGTAGAGAGATATATAGACAGACAGCAGTGCGGACTTAATCCGGTAAACCGGAGACGTGCAAGTAGATAATCCGATCGAGCGGTAGCAAAGCAGCTAGGCTAGTCTAGGCATGGAGTTGCAGCAGCAGTAGCAGCCAAGCCAACAGCAAACTAAAGTAAAGTAAAGTAAAGTAAGTAGTTGAGTTGGATGGAATGGAAGCTTGGTTTCCTTTCCTTTCTGTTGGCTTAGCTTCCCTTGCTTTTGACTTGGATTGTTTTGCTATAGTTCTACTCTGTCTGTACTGTACAAGTACAGTCAGTTCAGTAGTGAAGTAAAGTTGTGTTGCTTGAGTGTGAATTGAATGTAGGTAAGAACAGCAAAGCAACTTTTATCGACCGTTCGTTTACTTTGCTTTACTTTATCCCGAGTTTGGTTTATTTTATTTTGTCTGATCTGATTTGATTCTATTTACTCCAGTTGAATTCGACTCAATATAATATATTATGTGAACTACAAATAAGCCAAAAAAATATTTTCTACCTTCAATTGAAATAATATATAGGTAGTGCAATTCAATGTTTGACTAAATTTTGGTTTGGATAGAATATGAATGTGATGGTAAGTAAGTAATAAGCAAGTAATCTTTGGCTTCAGGGATTGTCTAGAGTCTTTTCCTATAAGGTGAGGTGATTGACAATCGCAGAAATTTATTATGATGGGAATGGTGATTTTGATTCTAAGCTGACTATATATAAGTATGTATGTATATTATATGTATAATGTAAGTATGTGTGTATATATATTATTGTAAGGATTCGGCTTGGAGTTTTTGTAGACTATGGTGTATGCGTGTGATAGTGTTGGTGTGATTTGGTTTGGTTGTTGAGCCCAGAGAGACGAATTAAGGAATGAGCCTCGGAGGGTAAGGAGGAGAAAGTTAAGTATAAAATGAAGTGGATGAGGTATGGGATTCCTATTCTATTCTACTCTCACTCTCTTCCACTCTATCTAGTCTGGTGAGAGTAGGTAGGTCGGTAGGTAGATAGAAAGTGTAGTGTGTAGTGTAGTAGTAGTAGCGTATTAGGTGCAGTATACTTACTACTTACTTACTCTTACTACTTCTGTACCCATACACTCAGCAGTCGGCACGGCACACAGTTTACTGTACTGTGCTGTGCGGTGCTCGTGCTTACCCGTGTATTTTAGGGACAGGAGATCCCATAGTAGCTATCGCTTTCTTTTGCTTTGCTTTGCTTTAGTTGGCTTGCCTTGGTTTCACTTGATTTGCTTGCTTTGGTATATAGAGTGAACGTGGAGTGAAGTGAAGTGTAGGGGTAGTGAAGGCACGGGTACGGCATGTGAGAAATTGAGGAGGCTGTACCCGTTTTCGGGTTTGTATTATTCCCGCTAATCCGCTCGCCAGTTATTCTGCGCGGAGGGTCGGGTAAGTGGAGTTTCTTCGCATGTCTTCTACGACCGAAAATACCGGCTCAACTCTAGATCTCCTGTGTTTTCTATTCCCTTTTCCCAATACATCCCAACCCATATCTACATTATGACAGGACAGGACAGGGCTCCTCGAGAAGTGGCTCCGGTTCCACTCCACTACACTGCATTGCACTGCTTGCTGTGTGTTTCATATCTACGTACATACTTTCCCTTGCTTTCCATGCTTTTCCTAAACTTACGCTTTGACTCTTCTTCGTAATGCTTTTATATGCTTGGTTCTCTTCCCCGGAGTTTTCTTCCCTTCACTTCACGTTCACTTGTTACATGCTTTGCTGTTTGGCTTGACTTGACTTGGTTTGGTCTGGTTGGGTTAGGTTGGGTTGTTTGGTTTTCTTGGGTTTTTGGTTGGGTTTGGCAGGTATGTGTATGTGCTTACCCCGAATTGGGATCATTGCTTGTAAACGGTATAGTTTAAGGTTTGTTCTGCCCTTTCCCCTTTCTCCCGCCTTAGTGGGCTTATTAGACTGCTTCCTTTCTCTCTCTCTCTCTCGACCCACACAACATAATACGAGACTATGATACACCTAAGATGCACGGTTTTATACTTCTGATGGATATTATGTGATACAACCGGACGTAATAATATTAGTATCGGCCGGTTGGGTACCAAATTACTTTATATACTTGTTTGTATAGTGTAGTTGAACTTTTATGACGAATGTAAATATACATACATACCTATATTATTATGTGCATGAAGAGATTTAGAATTTGAATAATAGGTAGGTGTTTAATATGGTGTTCATACATAGGTATGTATTTATTATAAACATGTTGTAGTAACAGAGACAAAAGTTGTAAATTAATTCTTTGGTTGTCTAAATGATTATAATGCTACTTTGGGAATTGATGTGTTTCTAATGGTGAATAGAATATTTGAATATTTGAAGTAGGCATTCAAATTACAAATTCAATTATAAGTTGTAATAACAAAAGAGAAATAAAATAAAGAGGACTTATAGTATGTAGAAGATATAGACAAGACAGTCCAGGAATTAAAAACTGACCAAATTTTTAATGAAGTGAAAGTTTTGTTCAAAGAAATACTTTGGGAAGGGGTACTATTATACATGGAATTATGTAAAGCAAAGCGAGAAAGTAAGATGAGAGAATGAATAGAAGTGGTGTGAGAGTAATGTAATGGTTGTTGAATGTGTATCATATCTGTAGTCTATCGGGGTTGTATGCAAGCAGGTGGGTTTTTATTAAACGAGGAAAGTTTGATTGAGTAATAATTTGGTTAGAAAAAGTAATAATAAGTAAAACAAGAGGATTGAGAGATGCGAGGAGATAGAATTTTTGGTCAGAGGGAGAAATAAGAATGAGAGACGGAAGAAATACTAAGGCTCTTGAGTTTTACTTTTGGCTGTGAAATTGTGTTTTAATATAGGTAGGTGTATGAGTGTGTGTGTGTGTTA
>JAAXYV010000633.1:0-11557 GCA_036851875.1 Novacerus sp. FZ-2019
GTCCCGCGTGGCTTGGCTTGGTTTGACTTGAGGTTGCGGTTCTCATGTACAGCAGCAAGTTACTAAGTATTGGTTAGGTTGGTTGCCTGGTTGGTTGGTTATCATCAGAGACATGGGTGTCTCGTCTCAATTTCCCAAGTTGCACAGTAATCAAAATTATTCAAAGTGGATTGATAAATACTACTCATTTGCTCCCAAATTCCATTTCATGTTTGGGGAAGTGAGGTTTATTAATAAGAATGAATTCTCTGATTAATGGCGCACTTTACATGCAAATGCTGAGTCAAATGGTTCTACTACCACCCATACCATATACCATACCACACCAGAGCATATACCGTTCATGTAATCATTGCGTTAAGTTACTTTATATTATATCTTATATGAATATTAATAATTTCACTACACCCTCTACCTTTCCTTTCCTTTCCGTTTCTCTTCTATGGTAACTTCTTATTTAATACTTTTGACTATGTTTGCTGTGTGCCTACATTATACACTAGTTATATAAGTTACGTTTTACTCAACCTTAGTATATAATATGTACTTTCTTTCATATATTGTATGTATATATCTTCCTGAGTAAAAAGATAGTTTCCTCCTCGTTTCTTCTAAATACTTTCTCGCTCATTGCCTTTCTTCCTTGCTTTTGCTTGTGCCTTGGTTCCCTGAGCATATTAAAAGCATCAAAATAAATTTTCTGCCTCCTTCCTTTCTCTCCGCTCTTTATTTTACATTTCCTTGAATTAATTCATTCCTTACTCTGTCAATCCCATATTGTTTACTCTACCTTTTAATATGATCATAAAAATTCTATAAGGAAATAAAATAATTTGGTAGGGAAATTAAAATTTTTCTCTTGAACATTTTTACCAATAAAATTACTCATGGAATACAAATAAATTACCTGATATCTACACTGAGGAATTAAAAGAGAACTTATACCATAGAAGGCATTGACTTTGCTTCACTCATCATATTTAAAAGAACTTCAGACACTTTTGAGTTAGAATGAAATGCTAAAAAGTCGTGACAGTTGTGTTTGGCTGTAACCTTTTTGGTGATTGTGTCACTGCAAGTGAGTTCAGCTTATCATATTTGCGCTGCGTACATTGCTTAATGCATTTAGATATATTAATAGGCATAATATAATCGACTTTCAGCTTCCATTAAGAGTCAACTTTATAGCTTCTGATATACACTTAAGCCTGGCGAAAGATTGAGTTTATGGAAAAGAAGAGCAATTGAGAGATTTCATATCGATAGCGAGGATTTGGAATAATTGCTCCGAACGGCATGAAGATGATACTTTTGCCCCCCGATTCCCCTCAACTCACACAACTGATCTTGAGTGCAGCTCAGATTCTTGCCAATCCCATACACACGCATCTAACTCAAGTCATCTCAACTCCCAACATAATATTACTTATATCCCATAAAATAAAATTTACTCAACTTTTTCAATTTATGACCTAAACCTGTAGAGTAGAGTAGTGGTGGTGGTGGTAGTAGTACTTTTAGAGGATATCAGTTGCAATGCATTGAATATACATACATGTCATGACTATCAGAACCAGATAGCCTTTTCCACATATTCAACTCAACTCAAGTTCAACCAAACAGAACTGACTGACTATACACTGCATACCCACAAGAAAAAGAAAGTAGATACTTGCCTCATAAAACCGTTGGTTTTCCCATACATTGTGAGAGGTAGTAGAATACATACATAGTCCTGTCTGCTCTCTGCACTTTGCCTGCCTTCCCAACAAATAATAATAATATTTCCAAAATGACATAAATTCGTGCAAGGTTAGGTTATGCTATATAATGTTATTATCCTAAAGTAATACAATACATGATGATGCGGCTTTACAAATATTGCCTATACTTATTCTATTCTGCACTCACAGATATATATCGTAGAGTACGTACCTCGTCCATACTTAATACATGATATATCTGCCTAGAATCTAAACTCTAAACGTATCAGAAATATATTACAGATATTTCATCCTCAAGCTCCGACCTTACAGAATATTTGTATCAGCAATGGATTTATTTTCTGGCTCAGTAAAAAGAAGTAGAAGATTGCTACTAGAGATTTTCCAATGGATTTTCAGCATGGTCCTTTGCTCTATTCTGGTGCTGGTCATGGCTCTGTAGGCTACCCTATCTTATCTTATAGTGTCGTAACGTATCAATATGAACAGATTGATTCATATTGTCAATTCAATGCATCACAAATACAAGAATGCCGGAGAAAGCTACAGTTGCTGGCAACCCAATGCAACGAGTTAAAGAAATACAAGAAGGGGAAAGGGTTGAAGCTGAAACTGAATCGTTGAAAGCTCTGCGTGGCTTGGCACAATGTTGTACATATAGAGATACAAGGAATATCTTAACACTGTGAGTATCAAATCTTGGTGATTTAGAGCAGTTTGGTATTAGTGTATGTGAATGTATAGTTGATCGGCTGGGCACATAGCATACTCATATATAAACATATAAATCTCTTGTTCTGCCTGGTTTATTTGCTAGCAATACTACTATGTCAATATAACTGTACGATACATGATATATACATTGTACATATTAGAAATGAATATAAGTAAAAAACCACTCGATTATTATCTAGCATTTCTTATTTCAACAGGAGTGTCACTTATGCCATAGTCTGTCCGTCTGTTCGAGTTTGAAAGACTCAATTTCATTATTACTAAGTAACAGTTTTAAATTAACAAGTCGAAAAAATGTCAGTACCTACTTGAAAACTTCTTTTTTGCCTTTACGACAATAAAATACTATCTGAGCTTGTTGAATGACTTTCTATTTATATATGTTTGCTCCTCATGGATAACTTGCATTGCTTTACCATTTAATGATTTAATTCTTAAAATTTGATAACTGTAATTGTTTCTCCTGAATATTTATAAGAAATTGTTTGGTATCCTGAATACGTTGGAAAATAGTTGAATCTAATGCTTTTACTGGTCAAATTTAATTCGCTTGCTTGTTTGCACTTATATGCCCTGTAATACTAATACGGTTTATTCTTGGGCTAGTTGCACTATTTCGTTTACGAACTGCACTTTCATTTTGTGTATCAGTTCCTTTCTCCGCTACTACGTTTTATTATCATCCTTTCACTGAAAATTTCTATTAACTCCACAGTCCAGATAGCCGTCTCAACAAATTTTTAGGCTGACCTGGAAGTCGGGAATTTATTAAAAATTATTGTTAAGTTGTATGCTTGGACTGGACTTTAATGCTGCGATGAGGCTGATGGATTTTGAAAACTTGTTCCTTATATTCCCAGTACATACATACACAGAGATGCATAATGTAAAAGGATAGCATGTATATCTATGTTAAAATTGATTAGGTTTAGGTTAGTGGACTGGACATTTTTTAGAATTACGTTGGATGATAGACAAGTATTATGTATGTAGTACATACGAGAAGAGGAGAAGGATTTTGGATGGGATTTAACAAGAACGGAGATTTTTCGGATTTGAGTTTGGCTCGATTACCCATGGAGCATAAATATAGGGAATAGAGAGAAGGACAGATTGTTGAAAACGTAATCGATAACAAGGCATATAAAGACTGACTGATTCGGACAGTGAAATGGGTATTTGGCCATCTCCAGGTCAATTTCCCTCCGAGGTGGACCCATAATGTGACGAAGATAAAGAAAATTCGATAGCTACAATGGTCGTTGAACAAATCTCTTGGTCAAGATTAAGTTCCGACTTATCACACTCTCTTCATCCAGCTAGATCACGGCCATCCACAGCCAGTAGCCCCAATGCAACCACTAACCCAACTAAATAGATAGAATAGAGAACCTAAGCCAAAGCCAAGTCATAGAACAGCAACTCAAACTCAGCTCAAGATCAGTCAGGACACTCAAGTTAAGTCAACTCAACTCAACTCCAACCAACTCATGTCCATGTCCAACCATTCAAGTCACTCTCACTCACTCAGTCTAAAGTCCATCTGTCCATACATCTATCCTATCGTTCCTTTCCTAAGCCAAACCACCCATCTCATCTCTCCTTTCGATTCGGTTTAGTCCTCAGTCCACTCATTTGTTATTAGTCAATCCTCCTCTGTCCACACTTGTGCCTTTGCTTTCACTAACTCATCCTCCCTGTACAATATGGTTCAGACTTCAGACTTCACACAGACTACAACTTCGACTACCTAGGAAGGAGCTAGACTAGGACTAGACTAGACTGCATTGCATCATTCATACAATCACAATCATCAGTGAGAATCCATTCTATTCTCATCCTCATGCATTCCAAATCAGTTTTTTCAATTCAGTGCAATCGTATATGAAGTAATACTCTCATCCCCTTTCCCTTTCAACCGCTTACTTTTTTTTAGACCCCGTCCCTTTCCTCTACTGCATCAGACAGTCAGAACAACCCAGACAAACCCATTTTTACATCACAAGTGCTTGAAAAATCACCCAATCAAGACCATCGGTGTCACAAATATAAATTGATCCTTTAATTTAATCTAGGGAACTTGCAGGCAAAATGGAAATAGACACTTCAATGCAGTCATAGCTTTATAAAAGTTATCTTTGAATATCAAAATAGCTATCAAACCAACGTCCAAAATACCCCCTCAGTCTCAACGTACCCCACATTGCCTAAACACAATTACATAGTATAGTGCTCTCCTTTCAAGGACTTTATATTCTCAAACCATATCTTATACCTATACTTACTATTCTATTTCAACATGGATTTAATTTCGAAACTAGATTACTTAACTAACTAAGAAAGAAACATGAATATGTTCACAGGATACATGAATTGAGTTAAAATTGAGACGCAGAAGACTACATGACTTTCTCTCTCTTTCTCTCTCTCTCTCTTTCTCTTTCAAAATCTGTAGTGGCGATCCTGTGTTGAGTTTGATCCTTTGGATTTCTTTGAAAAGAACATAACAGTGAGGAGGACAGAGTTTCAGTTTCATGAGGAAGTTGTAAGAGTTGGCGGAAGGCTATAATGGCATTGTATTAGACACAATAGAAGGCAGTTAAAGGGAGCGGGAAGGTAGTTTCAGTATCACATCAGTTTGTCAGTCAAGGAGTTTTGTATGGGATTGGCTACAGTGGAGAAAGGCCAGTCCAGGGAGGCAGGAAGGACGTTGTCGTCGTTGTGAACTGAACTGAGCCGCACTGGATGGTGACGGTAGTAGGTACTAGTCGGTATGCTAAAGAGATTGATTACACTGTCCAGTCGGATTAGATATAAAAGAAGCCAGACACTGCCATGGCATGGGAAGGCAGGCAGTGAAGAAAAAGAGGGACAGAGGATATTACGTTGCTATAATATGTACAGTACATACAGTACAGCGAACAAAAGCAGAATACGCCGTTACCTCAGTATATAAAGAAGGGAAGATCCAATCCAAGTAACCCAAACGAAACCAAGCAAAGCAGTGAATGCAATACATATACATACATACATACATACATAGATTGCTCCAGATGAAGCTGTAATGTAGCACGGCACGAAGGGTAAGGGTGGTCCAGTTTGAACTCAAAGCTCTCCTCACTCGAGTGATCTCTACTCTATAGTGTAGTAGACTATAGGTACGTAGGTATATACAGAAGAGTACAGACAGAGTAGAGAAAGTGTGTAAGTATATACATCTCCGTGAATGTCGATGTTGGATGTGGATGCATGAACTTTTTATTGTACAGAGTGGGATGGACAAAAAAGACAGCCTTTTCGAAGTCTTTGGGATAAAAAATAGACCTCACAAATTTCAACCGTCTTCGACAAGGGATCCCATAGCGTAGAGTACAGTACGGTGCGACAACGACACGACGATATATTCTAACCAAAAGAGAAGAGAATAGCTAGACCGATCGACGGACGTTCCGACCGATGCGATAAGACTGTGATTTGACTCGGGGTTTCCCCCGCCACGAATTTCCCAACTCCAAATTACGAGACATGATTGACCATGATTTTCTCTGCTATATATAAAGTTCCCACGTATGTATGTATGTATCTGAATAGCCATTATATTTGATCAATCACCTTACTCTCTCTTTTCTCTTCTCTTCTTTATACACTTTCACCTCCACCTCTACTCTACCAAATACTTATATTACATACAAGACTCTAAACCCAAATGCTACCCGATGGCCAAGTCCATCCAGCCTATCCATCCATAGTCAAGTCCTACAGAGAAATCCTAGAGATTGTTGTACTCTGGTCTAGTTTGGTGACGAGTTCTGTGCTTCATGTCCCCATCCCAACCCATCTCTCCATTCTCTTCTCGATCTTCCCAAACCTTTGACGCCCATTCATTTTCAATCTCACAGACATCCACACTAGTGCAATGTGTCCTATTTTGGTGTGGTGCCGGTTATGCTCGAGTCTAGTCTCTGAACTGAAGAAGTCTATTGCAAAAAACCAGACCTATAGGCTAGTCCAAACCCAAAAGTTGCTTCAAACTCACTCAATTTACTACTCTCTTTGCTACTGCTTTCTTTGCCTGACTTAGCTAAGGCCATTAAAAGTTGTGGGGTTCTTAGCATCTGAGCCATAATCCTAATTCAGTCCCTAATCCGTTTGCCCAAACCTAAACTGAAAGAACAAAATATACAGAATGCATGTATGTACATATATTTACATGTATGTGCATGTATGTATATGTATGTATACCACTGGGTAACTTGACAGAAATTCTGAGTATTAGCCTAGCTGTAGGAAAATGGCAAGTACAGAGTGCATAATGTGTGTGTATGTGAAGTGAATGAAGAAAATGAGATAGATGCTCCCAGAGACATTTGCCAAAAGCTCAAATTTGCTTTGACTGCATCGTATTTTCCCCCTACAATATTACATTACATACATATTATATATAACTCTTGAACCGGACTCTTTTCCAAATATTTTGCAAGATTTCCGAGAGCTTGGGTTCAGTTAAAGTTGTGTTGTGGCTCCGTTTGTTCGTACGTAGGAAGAATGCGTCTTGAGCCTGGCTGCATGGGCTTTCGCCGCCACTTTCTTCACTACACTATACTCTAAACTACACACAGTACAAAGTACAATCCAGTTTAAATCGTAGGCTGAAGAGTGACCATGCATCAAAAATGGAATTTACATACGGCTTATCTCTGGCATTCGCGCATTTTATGTTCCCAATCTCACTTTTTGACTTCAACCCTGCCACTTTCCATTACATCTCGTTCTCGCCTTCCCTACTATAGACTCTATCCTTTCCTTTCCTTATTCCTTTCCCCATATTATCTTGATGCAGTCAACTATGTATATACACTATTGCATACTATGCTGCCTATATGATTACTAGTGTATATATAGAGATAGACACAGTATACACACTTGTTTGTGAGGCTGTGTATTAAAACGAACCACTTCCTCTTCTCTCCCATCTGTGAAGAAATAAGTTGAAGAATATATTTTTCAGTCATGCACTCCTCTCTGTGATCCGAGAAAATTTGTTCCTATAGCACATAACCCAAGCACTGTCTATTCTTATATGTGATCATATATATAAAAACTGCAGAGATATAAAAGGAATATAAAAATATAATATAAAATAAAAGCATCACCGTCATAAAACTATGCATGCATACATACAAATGAGTACGTTTGGAAAGCCCACCCAACACAAAACAACAGAACTACTACAGTCAAACAACCAAACCAATATTTTTCGAAATAGCTTTTATTTCTCAAGAACATCAGCAGGCAATCACAGAACCAAACGAGGGAGAATAAAATCCTTTAAAAATCAAATCCACCACCAACATCAGATGGCGTCAAAGCAAAAGTAAGCTCCGTAGGTTATGTTACAAGTTGACCACCAAAGGGTGCATAAACCAACAAACCCGCATTCTAAAACCCATTTTCGACCCTTACATTATGTATATTACGACCAAACCATACAACAACCGCAGAAGTCCACCCACACTGGTCAGCTATAAGCAATACCAGGATCCCCGAAAATTACACCGTTTATACTGATCGTGAGTTCAGATCAGTTCAATTTACTACAGTGAGCTGATAAAATGGATTGAAAGGGGTTATTCCTTTCCTACGTCTCACATTTTGTATTTGCCTTTAAACTTTTCTAGCTTTGCCTTATCTGCATTCTATGTGTGACTACTACATATAGCAGAGAAAGATTAAAGTATAAAAGCCACAATTATCTAACCGTTTGTTGTGAAGAAACCTTTGAACAAAGTTGTGAAGTAAATTGACCCAGGTTTAAAGAAAAAGAAGCACTTGTTTAGTTTAACATCGATTTTGGGTGACTTGACGAGAACATGAAGAGATGGGATGAGAGAACTGGAGTTTATTCTACTTGGATGGAAGGAAGAAAATAAGTAAAGAAGCAAGGTTGGGGTGGATTGAAGAAAAGTGCGTATAACATTTTGCCCAATTTAACCTCCAACTCGGAAACAGGAGAACCACAACCTCAACAACTGTACTAAAGTAACTAAACTGAACTGCATAGCTCGATTTTCTACAGAAGTTTGTAGCTTGTTTCTTTATAGCACTTAGCTGCAGTACAACTACATACCTACCTTATACACAAGTTGTCCAAGTAAGTCGTATACAATATGTTGCACAAACTGTACTGTACTGCAAAGGTATGTACTTATGTTTTGTGTCCCACTAACTGCTTTAATGCTGTACAAAATACTACTTGTTATAAACTTTTGGACCAATACGTATTTACTGTAGACTGCATGTGAGTTTGGAACTAGGTTTCCTGTATATTTTGTCTTCCTCTATATACCAGGGACAGGGATGTATGCGGGACATGCATTGAATTTGTGGTTCACCAAAACCTAAGCTGTGTAGGGAAGAAATAGCTTAACTTCAAGGATGCTGGATTGGATACAAATATAACTTGGCTCTGAATTTAGATGTAGCTAATGTTAACTAAAAGGGGAAAATACCAGGGATTCGAAGGCATGCCTTATTGGCTTCGATAACGTACTTTAGTTTGGTAAAGCATTGGCATTGGCATGGTCCATGACAGGGTTAGGCATATGGCATAATGTATAAGCTTAGGAATGAAATGGGAAAGTAATGGAGAGAAAACCCACTTCTCTCTTATTTTCTGTTTCTACTCCAAACATATACTTCTACTTTCACTTCTATTCTACTGATCTGATCCAAATACTGATTGCCCCAATTGAACTTTCTTCTATGAAAACTTCTTTTATAGTGGATCAGGTAAAAGTCTATCCATATTTTTATAACTGTATACATATACACTGCGTACAACACGGAACTCAATAGCTTCGAACCACTAGGGAGCTTTCTCCAACCCAAACAAGAATTTTGACTCCCCTAAAAGAAAAGCTTAGTAAAATCTACGACGTACTTCCCTTCAATTCGATTTCCATCATAAAAATGCCACATTATAAATAAATCGGGTCTGTAAGTTAGTCCTACTAAATAAAATTCGAAAGAAAGTAGCAACTTTGAGATCAATTATACACATACATTAAATTCAAACCTGCATCTTACTTTACTTATACACAGAAGCCGGTGTTTACAAAATAAAAGACATCAATCAATTATAACTTGATAAAAACTTCATTAAGATCAAAAGTGAATGGTGGCGATGCTTTTCAACACATTCTTTATGTCTTCATGCAGACGTTAAATAAAAACGGTAGATTGAGTTTACCTCCTGGCCACTTTAGAACTCTATTTTTTTATACGGGAGACTAAATCGAGTGTCAGGGAGGAGGAAGCAATAATCTATATACACTTTACTGCACTACTGTTCTATAATGTACTTCAATACAGGATGTAGAGTTACAAGATAGTTCCAGGAATCAGTGTATTATAGTTATATTATACGAAGTTGTGTGATCATTGATACGCTTTTATGAAATATATGATAAAAGGATCCGAGTGAGATGAGTACGGCATAAGAGAGCAGAGATTTACTGAAAGGCACAGGGGAGTTTAGGAAAAGTAAAGTAAAGTGAAAGTGAGGAAGAGCAAAGGAGATGATGATGATGGGAATGGATGGAGGGGTTGGTTGATTTCACTTGGCTTGACTTCAGTTGACTTTACTTGCCTGGGTGCTTGCTTCATGATGGCGAGTCATTAATATGCATTAATTGACACAAGCTCAATAAGACACGCTATTGAATTTTAAACATGTGTAATCACGATATCACATAGGTATATATAGACACACACACACACATTATAACTGAGGCCTTATAATATATAGAATGATGGAAGCAATTTCATATTAAATGTTACTGAGTGGGTAGTTGAGTGCAGTATAACATCAACTATACTACCAGTGGTATCAACTACTCACCTATCCATATCTGCTCCTTCACTTCACTTGAGTTCAGTTCAGATTTCAATATGCGGTTCCAATATCCTTCATATACTATATACAATATGAGGATATAATATTATAATGTTGGAGCAGCAACCAACTGAATCCCCACACGAAACGTCGTGACTATGGATCCCGCAGAGTCGTAGCATCGCATCCATTCCAGTCACACAGAGCCAGGGAAGGAGACTCCAACTATCCAGTATATTCGTAGTATCCAACTCAGCTTTCCCTGAAACGAATAGAGACGCAGCCAAACCAAAGAGAAAGGATCTAAGATATTTGCAGTAAAACATAAGGAGACGATGATGACACTCAAACTCAGCTCTCACTCACTCACTTACTTCACCTCTACATACACTAAGTATATACCTAGCTACGTATAGTCTGATGCACGTACAACCCAATAAGGAAGAGCTCCAGTTTACCAACCCTTTCCCTTCATTTCTTTTGATTTGAGATTCCAGCGAGGCTGGATGGCTTTGATTTGCTCATACCCTTTATTCATAAATTCTTTCATTGCTTACATGCTACTCCAGTACTTGTACTATTCTTTTCTCTCATTTTGTCAGACATTTATACATAGCAAGGATTATGTAGAGATGTATAATACTATACAGTTGTGTTGTAACTAGGAGGGCTGGACGAGTGCCCGCATAATCATTCTTCCACACTGTGACTGAATCGTTGTAGCGAGGAAAATCTGTCAAACCAGAATGTATTAACAGAACTACCTACCTATATGTATATTCTAATGGCACAATTGGGTTTGATTTAACTTCCTTTTAGGTGCTAATGAAACTGTGTCTCCATCAAACGCATATAATACTGCTCTTGTTATTCATCAACGAAATAGCTATTAGAGTGGAAATGGAAAGCCTCCTTGGAAATAGTCAATTAATTAGAGATTGACTTGATTAAGGATGAAGCGTCAATTACTATGTAGAGAATGCTTGAGTGTATGGGATGAGCCAAATGTTAGAAATGTTTGTTTGCAGAGTGTGACGCGAACATGAACATGTTTATATTATCCAGGCGGATGAACTGCGCTCATCAAACCAAACTTTAGTCCATTCAGTAGTAGCTGAAATCAAAATATTATTCGTCCGTTCCTCTTTGCTTTTTCATCTCCTGTGCTAATCATCGCCTATGTGTAAACAGTTAAATAAAACGC